>JADGKA010000177.1:0-32525 GCA_027604605.1 Borealophlyctis nickersoniae | reverse complement strand
CGCCCGGCGGGCCCCGGCGCGGGCCCCGGGTGGGGGCCGCGGCGGCTGCCGGGGGGGCGGTGCGGGGGGGGGGGGGGGGGGGGGGCGGCGGCGGGGGCCGGGAGAGGAGGGGGATGGAGTTTGGTCGTGGCCGCGCATGGGGTTTTTTGTTATGTTATGGGGGATGAGGAGATGAGGTGTGAGGAAATTACGATGGGTATCCGAGATTAAAAATGAATTAAATTCGGTTGGAATCAGGGGATCTTGTAGTCAACTACATGGATGCGCCACTTTTAGGGAAACTTTAAAACGTAGTCAATGTATTCTGGACATAAATCGAATATATTACATTGAAAATAAAACACTTCTTCCTTTTCTGTACATGGCAGCAAAATCTTTCATGCGCCTATCGCTCGTAATATCATCGGGGCTGGTGCGGATGATACCGCTGCTCCAGGGATGGTGGGAAGCATACCTGTTCCTGCTGGTGTTGGGTGAGATGGTGATGCTGGTTTGCCTGCAAAACCAGAATGATGCCGTTTAGCGAAAGTTCAAGATGGGAACACGTTGAAATGATGTCTAGCAACCCACCTTGACCGCCCTGTACATTATTACCGTTACTCGTCCTCCTCGGCACTTCTAAAACACCCAAGATTTCAAGTTTCCCCACTTTTTTGCCGGAATGTTTTGTCGCCCTTCGTAGACGGTTGATCTCTCTTCATGTTCAAAGCGACGGATCAAGTCAGCAAAGTCCTCCCTCGAAATACTAACTATGGATAATTACAACTTACGCAATCAGAGCCTGATTCTCCGTCATGCTCTTCACCGAATCCGTTCGGTACGCGGCGCTGTTTTTCTCAACGACCACACGAAGCTCCGCCACGCGATCTCTAAGCACGTCGTGTTGGAGGAGGTATTCGCGTCGTACCTGCATCCAACGAAAAGACAATATCAGCCGCAATTCAAACCAATAACGCCAAAGTAATAACGTATTTTGGGGCACCTCTGGATCAATCCCGGCGCTGCGCAGTTCGTTGGATGCCTGTGACGCAGCTGCTATTCCGCGTTTCGAGATGTATTTACGAAATAAGTTCTCCGCTGATTTCTACGGAGACAATTGATTTTAGACATGAGACGGCTGCGCATTGGGTGTGGGCGGCCACTGAAACTGTCAGTCATATGTGGTTTCACCATACCTTTAACGCAGCCGGCTCCTGGATAAATTGCACACAATGCTCCAAATCCACCTTAAACCCTCGTATATACACGTTGCCCTGATGCGCCTTTGTATGCTCCTTCTGCAGATCCTCTTTTGTTCGGTCAAGTCGTGCCTCAAGATCGGCTATCTGCTCTTCGAATGCCGCTTTGGATTTACTGTGTGCTTCGAGCGTTTGGCTTATTTCCTGTTGTAGGGAGTGGTTAGAGGATACCCACCAATAAAGCGAAAAAGAGCCAAGTTTCGGACGTTACATGAATATGCCTTGTCATATCCAGGATGGTGTTTTCGCGCGGTTCTACTTTTTCTTTGAGTTCTTTTATGCGGTAGTCGAGGACGAATTTGAACTTCTCCAGCTCTTGGTTCTTCTTTTTGAGGTCGTAGACACGGCGCTCTTTGTCTTGGATCAGTTCGTCCCGTTCTGACATCTTTTAGTTGCGTTAAAATGGCTGCCCGGAACCAAAAGGAATAATTTGCCGAGAGACGGTTTACCTCCTTCTTCAAAGTTCCAATCTCCTTCTCCAACCCCGCAATAACAGCCCTCAATTTCTTCTCATCTTCCCTCATCCGAGCAATCTCAGCCTTGTTATCCTCAATATCCTTATTCAGCGTATTGAACTTTTTTCTCATGATCCCATTTTCGCCCTTCAGTCTCGCACCCTCCTCCCGCTCCCCTCGTAGCTTCCGCTCGTACCGCGCGGCGCAAAGGGAGATTTCCGTGTCGATGTCTTCAGCGTTTTGGTGGGACATTTCGTCAAAGTCGCGGAGTTGCGTGTGGATTTCTTGTTTAAACTGCAAGAGGTTTTGCGTGGAGGGATTATCTGAATGGGTGAGGCGGTGCCCATAGAACTGCGCAATCCAACGCTCCGACGTGCCTACCCTTTGTATTTCAGCAGTTTTTTGATTTAATCTGTTCTCCGCCTCCGCTTGGGTCTCAGCCAGTGCTTTCCTTGTCGCAATCTCGAATTCTTTCATCTCTTTCTGCCATAGCTCTTGCATACTTTGCGTTTTTGTTTGTTGCGCTTGGAATCTCTCGTACTCCTCCATCAGCTCTTGGTTGTATTTGGACTCAATGTCCTGTTTTCGGACAAAGTGAAGCATGTGAATCATGGAATTCTGGTCGACCACAAAAGCGACGAAAAAGAATTCGCAAGACAATCCGCTTCCTTACATGCAATTCCCCCTGATGCTTTCCAACCAAATTCCCCATTTCTTCCTCATGTTTCACCTCTTCCTTATCCTTCTCCGTGCGCAACACACTGGTACTAATCTTCAAAGCCTCAATCTCCTGCGAATACCGCTCGGTGATTTCCTTCAGCTTTTCGTTAAACGTCATATCTTTGAGACGAAGCTGGTACTCGTGCTCCAACTTGAGCTCTTCAAGGTTGCGTTGGAGTTCGGACATGAGCAGGGTTTTCTCTTCGAGGTCGGATTTTGTGATGAGAATCTAGATGTGAACCATGCTGTGTGAGATTCAATCCCCGTAAACCCAAGAAGATACCGGCGGTCTGGCACCTCATCTGCAAACGTCAGCGGTTTATCCTTCTTGATTGCTCTGTCCTCTTTATCGGAAATCCTAAACATGTACAACGTCCCGTCTTCGGCGGCAGAAAAGAGGTACTGGTCATCGTATGAGACGCGCAGTCGAGTCACCGGCGCGGCGTGAGCTTGGTGTTCTTGGAAATCATCGGGATTGCCAGAGAGGGGAAATTTGATGGAGCGAATCGTGCCCTGGGAGGTTCCTGGTAGGAGAGCAACGCTGAGTCCCATCAAAGTTTTGTCCTGAAACTGGGTGCATGAAGGAGCTTACCGGCGAACATCATTCGGCCGGAGTGTGAGAGAGTGATTTGGGTCAAAACAACGTCGGATTCGACTTCGCAGGTCACAGTCGAATCTGTGATTTCCTATGAGAAGCGTAGGTGTATGAGTAGGCATGGTGCACTAACTGCAGCAAGGGACATCATGGGCAAACCAACCTTCAGCATCTTATCACTCCCAACGGCCCACACAACCTTCCCCCCACTACCGCACACCGCAGCACTGTAAGCGCAGCTCTTCAAAATGTGCTCATTCTCCCTTTTCAAGTCCTTCACATTCCACGTATACACAGCTCCATCCGACCCCGCGGATACGAGAAACTTGTCGTCTGCGGTCCAGTGCAAAGATCGGACCTTGCCGTTGTGACCTTTTAAATTGCCAATATTATCAAAGGTCCAAGTGGAGTAAATTTGGATCATGTTGCCGTGAACAGCAGCAAACAGGTGGCCGCCGGGGGAGAAACGACACTGGACAGAGATTTTTAAAAGTTACGCGAGGCCATGAAATGCATGATAACCGTGCCCAAGCGACGCTACCTCTCTACATCCACGAATCCCAAACTCCCTGAACAACCTCAAATCGTCAATCAGCACATTCATCAACCGCAACTTGTCGCTGAACCCTACGAGGATGTACAGTCCGGAAGGATGCAATGCCACGGAATGAGGTTCCTCCGGGAAGTACTTGACGAGGTCACAGGTAAGCGCAAAATAATTCCAGACGCGGATAGAGCGATCGGAGGAGCAGGTGACGAATAAGGGTTTTCGGATGCATAGGTCCATGCCAGTGATTTGGCCATGATGGTAGGGAGGCGTGAGGGGCTCAAATTTGGGATCTTCGCCTTGCTGTCAGAGGAGTTGAGGAATTGGGCGCAAACACAAATTACCAGAAACCAGGATATGACTCCCACCTTCACAAATTCTGCAGCCAGTAATGAGATCTTGAACACCTGATTCTCCATCACTTCTGCCAGCAAAATCCCTTCGCTGGCGCTGGCAGCCATGCACCTGACTTCCGCGTTTTCGTCAGGAAAAGCGAAGCGCTTGACAGCTTTGAACCGATCCGCCATCCCCATCTCATTATGCCGCTCGTACAGAATAACTTGGCCGCCGGCCCCGCCCACAGCAAATCCACGCGCGAGGGGGATGATGAAGCGGGCCGAGGTGATCAGAGATTCCGGTGTGGGAAGCAGTTCTTGGGTGACTTGCAGGGACTGCAGGATGACGACAGAGCCGACTGATGTTCCCGCTGCGAGACGGTCAGTGGCAATCCAGGCATGAGAGAGGTAGTCCTGTTGGCGTCAAGTTCGCACGCGCGGCCTTTAAAACTTTACATCACACGTTCGTTAACCGTATGTCCACACTACAAACACTCACCCTATTAGGCAACCCTCTAATCTCCAGTCCCCTCAACCCTCCCTCTCCGTACCTATACATCTTTAGTCCCGCCTCGCCAACAACGCACATCTCCGTCCCATCCGACGGATTGATGCTGATCTGTCGCACGCGCTGCGACTCGACGGGAGATGTGCAAAACGTGGCGACAAGTTTACCCTTTTCCCAAGCGAAGTAGTGGAGAAGCCATTCTGGAGGGCCTAGTTGAGCGAGGATGTATTTGGAATCGGAGGAGAAGGCGAGTTGGGTGAATTCCTATGGTATTTGAACAATGGATTCAGTTTGAAGTCTGATCTTCCATAATGTAAAAAACCGTATTGCCGTGCATCATTGACATTTTGAAAACCTCAGCGCCCTAACCAACCTTTATCCCTGCTGCGCCGTGCCCTCACCTTTGCAACAAACCCTTCAGCAGCCTGTAACGTTCTCCGTTTCCGAAAACTGTGCACATCATATAAATTGATAGTGCCCCTTTCCGCCCGTTCCGCCATTGCAAAGATATGTCTGTCTGATGATACGGTAACGGCAGAAATAGCTTCTCCCTTCTCGGAAGTGGGAATAAAGCGTTGGGTTTTCTGTTCCATATTCCATACTTGAAATCACAAAATGGGTCAAGATGTCGAGCGTCGATGCAGAGGAAAGCTGTCAAATATCATGCCAAATAGATATTATACCTATAATATTGCGTCCTGCGGGATATAGAACCGTATTGTCGTCGACATAGAACAAATTCTCGGGGATGTCAGACTTAATGCCAAAGACATGGCTGGGGATCAGAATAAGATCAGCAAAGCATGCCTTGGGCAGCGGATACTGCTGTATGTACGGCGCTTGTGCAAGTACCTGTGGGCGACTGAAGCTATTGACATTGTGGTGGATGATAGGAGTGGGATGATAGCTCAAACCTTCAGGTTTGCGCTCTGCTTGGAAGTGTTGGTTTTCTTTTGGATACCACATGCGCGTCCCGCAAGTTGGCCCAGCCAGTGACAGTCCGCACTTTCGGACGTGACGCTGTGACGAGCCAATCTACGAAAGCACTTATGTATTGCGTCAAAAAGGCGATTGTGGTTCATGTAGCTGCGTCAGGGTGTATTGTAGGAAAGGCCGCTGTACTTGTCGCTCTATGGTTGGGGTGGAGGTCAACACCTTGGTCATCTGGAAGGTTTGCAGTCATCTTTGGTGGATTTTTCCTCAACTGAGAAACTGCGGGACCCTGCGCTTTACATACCCTCCGCCTGCAAAACTGCGCAATGTCAATGACAGCAGACGCCAGGATGTGTGGGGTTGCGGGGTTGCGAGAGCTTCCATCAAAAAACGCGGGGTGCAGGGTCAAAAAACACGGTATCCAAGCAGGCAACCTAAACACATTCAATTTTATTCTCAAGTTTTAAGGCATCCTTAACCCACTCCTAGCCCTCTCCAAAATCTCCTTCCTCATTTTCGGATAATCCGGATGTGTACCCAGCACCCTATGACACACGTCAATCGCTTCCACAAATCGTTTGGCTTTCATATAGTTGAACGCCAGCTTGTAGCCCATCGCTGGATTTGTTTCCCCTTCTAACCGCCATGCGCTTTCGTAATGTTCTGCAGCGTCTTTGTAAGATGCTTCTTTCTCCATGATGTGCCCGAGGTACTCCCATGCTTTAGCGCAGGATCGGTTGTGTTGGAGGCAGCGTTTGAGGAGGTCGGTTGCTAGGTCGAACTTTCCACCCTGTTTACCGGTGAGGAATGGAGACGGATGATAAGCACATATGAAAGGAGAGAATAGCAACTGAAGAATAGAGTATCGTACGAACCTGAATGTAAATATCAGCCAACAAAATCCAACTCTTTTCAAAATCATCCGCCAACTCGTCGGTCCAATCCATCTTTGAGATGCGTTTCAGCTGGTTCCGCGCCCTTGGCGGCTGTTTCAGGAGCATATATGCGACGGCCATTCCCAACAGCGCAGGAACGTATTCTCGCTCAACGTTGAGGATTTCCATAAGCCGGGAGAGAGCTCGCTCGATTTCGGGTTTTTGCTTTGTGGCCATGAGAGCTTGGCATTCTAGCACTTGCGTACGGAGGGACTTTGGATGTTGTGGAAGTTCCTGTAAAATTTGTTTATGTATGAGCGGTTCTTGCCCTCCGGTTTGAACGAAAGCCCATGTTACGTACCTTCAACAACTTATCTGCCGTCAAAATCGCCAGCAACTCGGTATCCGTCTTCCCTGCACCTCCACCTCCTTCAACATCATGTCCCCCCGTTGCATCCCCACTCCCGCCATCCCCAACACTTTCTAACGCTTCTCCGCCAATCGTCTCATTCCCAGGATTCAGGAAAATCTCCACCATGTTGTACAAGGCGCGCTCACCCCACTCTGCATCACGGCGGCAAAAGTTGAATTCCTTGAGTGCTTCGTTTGGGTTGTTGGTATACCTATAGATATCGTAATTGAGGATGCATTCACGGTTGCTTGCTCATGCCGTTTCGATGGGGATTAAAATCCTTACCTCGCATACAACCCTTTACAATAATGCCACCCAGGATGCAAATGCACCTTCCCATCCCGTTTCTCCACAATCTCAAAAAACCCTTTCGCCTCCTCCAACTTCCCACTCCTCCTCGTCATCTCCACAACCCTCATCAAAGCGTTATAATTCGTCGTTCCCCCGACCATCCCGCCGATTCCGCCAGTCCCACCGGGTGCGCCTCCACCTCCACCACCACCCGTTTCCAACAACTGTCGAAAGTGGAAAGCGGCAGCCGCGTACGAGTTTTTGCGGTACATGATGTCGGCGAGCATGAGGGTTGCTTGGTCGGATGCAACGTCCGTGCGTAGCATGGTGGAGCATTGGGCTTGGGCGGCCGCGAGGTCGTTGCGTTGGAGGTGGAGTTTTGCGAGGGAGAGCATTGCCTGGGTGAAACAACACTTGTTTAGCGATATGTGGAAATACGACGGGAACGGGGAGGGAGGAAAGTCACCTTCTTATGCATATTATTGTACTGTATCGCCTCATTATAGTACCCCAAAGCCTTGTCCGTATCCTTCACCTCGTTCGCATGCAACTCAGCAAGCTCAAAACAGATATTTGACGCAACGATGCGATGCGATTTGGATTCGACGCTGGATGGGTCTTTTGCTAGAATGCTGCGCCGGGGCAAAAGGGGTCAGTTTGCCAGCGTTTGTTTTCCAGAAAAAAGTCGCACGGGACGAACGTACTGTATCTGCAAATCCCGCGCATGTAAGAGCGCCGTGACAGCCTTATCAGGTTTCATACCACCTTTGTATGCCTGAGCGAGAAGGAGGTACGACTTGACGTCTTGGACTAGAATTTCCATTTCGTCGGCTGCGGGGTGCCAAAGATCGGTTATGCCAGTCATCCATGCACGGAAACATGTCAAACTCACTCTTTGGATGCTCCAACGCCTCCAAAATAACCCGCTCAGCGTCGTCCCACTGTTTCAACTTTTTGTAGAGTTCTGCGAGTTCGTAACGCAGCGTGGAGCCCATGGGTGATTCGTTTGATAACGCGGATTCGTAGTAGTTTATTGCCTATCGTGCAAAAATGAAAAGTCAGGACTGGACACTAAACGCAACGTCCCATCGATTAGGAACCACCCACCCTGGAGTAATTATGCGTCTTCACCAACGCCTTCCCAATCTTGCTCGCCAACACTACACCCTCCGGATTAGATTCAAGCGCCGATTCGTATACCGCGATAGCTTGTTCAGGCTACTCAAACCACGGTTATTAACCAACCACGGTGGAAGGATGAGCAAACACCGCACCACACACACCTCCTGAATATTCATATACGCATCCCCAAGCAGTATACAACTCTCAATCGTCGGATTCCGCTCCACCATTTTACTATAACACCTTGCGTACCCCTTCCGATCGTTTTTGTGTTTGAGGTATATGTTTGCCATGCGGCAGTTTGCTTCTATAAAGTACCTGGCAAGCGGACAATGTCTGTCAGTGACTCAGGAACGTAGGTAGAGGGAAGAGGAAGAAAGTGGGACTTACGGACTATCCGGCTCAATCCCCCCTAAGGTGCGCAACGCCGCGTCGATTTCCCCACGTTCGACGCAGAGGTCTGCGTTGGCGATGGTGATACGGTCTTGTTCGGGTGTGCCGGAGAAGATGCGGAGTGCGTCTTGCATGATTTTTGTTGCTTCCGGCTGGCGCGGAAACACACGGCATTTTTGAATATTTGCAGGAATGGTAAAGAGAGGAGGAGTTGTGGAGATGCAACTTACCACCCGTTTCAATTTAGTGTACGTATCAGCCAACTCAACATGGAGCGTCAACCGCTCACCCAACGACGGCGCGGTATCGGACTGTTTAATCGACGGTACCTTCTTCACACCTTTACCCAACATCAGTACATTCCCCCTTTCCATCCCCTCAACCACATTTCTACCTCACCTTTCCCACTCTCCTTCATCCCCGGCAACCCCAACGCAAACGTAAACGTCTTCAACGCTTCCTCCAACTGTCCTTCAAGTTTCTGCGCCTTTCCTTTGAGGATGTGGAAGAGCGGGACGTGACGGAGTTCGAAACTGGAGCTGAGACCTGTTTCGAGGGATTGCGTTGCGAGTTGGGCGTGGGAGTTGGAGAGGTGGATTTGGGACATTAGGATGTGGGTCTGGGGAGAAGTGGCAGGTGGGGGGTGTTAGTTCCGTGCCTGGTATGGTAGGATGGGTTAACAAAATCTAATGGCAGCGTCACCTCACCTTTGCAAACGTCGCATCCAACTTCAAACATTTCGCCGCCTCCACCTGCGCCGCCACGAAATCCCCACTCAAAAATTCCACTTTCGCCAGATTATACACCGCTTCCGTGCAACCCGGAACGATCCGGCAAATCACTTGCAACAGGTCGTGACAGATCCGGACGATGGGGTTGAGGTCTTCCCCGGGACGTTTGGCGTCGGTCGGGCAATGGTCCATGTAGTCGCGTACGATTTCGAGGAGGAAGTCGGGGTTCACTAGGACGTAGTAGTCCAGGCTGGGTGTTGTATGGTGTGAATGGGTGGTGAAAGGTGTGGGGAAACTAAAATTGCGGTTGTTTTACCGTAAAGTTCCGTTGTTAACGACCCCAAGCTGCAACTCCACAGCATCCTTCAAATGCCGCATTCGTTTCGACGCGTCATTGTACTTGTACCATGCAAGTAACGACGAGAGGTACGCAATCTCCGCTGACCGACCTACCGAAACCCCCAATGAGTCCCTTTTGCATGGAACCAAACACAGAGTGGTATCACGTTACCCATAACCATCTGAACCTCATGAAGAATCTCCAACTGCTCTTCCGCAGCATCAAACTGGCCATTAAATAGCTGACATCTTATCAATCCGTGTAATGCGTGTGGGTTGTGGGGGTCCAGTTTGGATGCCGATTGGTATATGTCTTTTGCTTGAGGAATGTTACCTGAGGGATAGTGTAGGTTGGGGTAGGTTAGAGAAGAGTTTTGGATATCGCAATTGGAAAAGGTGGATTGTGAAAATTACCCAGCAATAGCTGCACGTATGCCAGTTCTGTTTTGTATGAGCTCACGTCGGGGCGTAATGAAATGGCTCGTTCCAGTAGCTGGGCACATTGGTCGAGCACACTGTGGAGATGTCAGTACCCAGTCGGAAAGGGACCACCATGGGGACAGAAATGCCCTTCTCTCTGTGACTTACTTTGGTCTTCTGGCTGCTAATCGGATGAAAGGTGCTGCAACGGAAGCGTACAATTCCGCATTCCCGGGCTCAACTTTAGCCAACGTCTAGTAAAACGCCAGAGTCAGCCAACCGCACACCAACAACTCCGCGTATATAAACACTCTCCCGTCTCGCATTCACCCACCTTATTCAAATTCATCAAATACGTCGTAGCCATCCGATAATTCCCATCCCTACACAACTCATTCAAGCACACAGCCAACATCGCGTCGATGCTATCCGGCATCAACCCTACCAATCGTTGCGCGGCCTCGACGACCTGATCCCACGCTGCCATCTCCAGGAGGACGTACATGCGCTCAATGTATGCGGGGATGAACGTCGGGTTGTAGACGATGATTTGGGCGGTGATGTCGAGGGCGGGTGTGAGTTGGCGGCGTTTTTTGCGGAGGAAGGTTAGGCGACCCATCAGCGCCTGGTAAATACAAAGAACATGAGGTTGTGTTATGTTATAATTGCAACGGGTTTTGCATGTATGCGATAAACTCCAGCAAATGACGCCTCACCTCAAGATCCTTCGAACTCTTTTCCAACACTCTATCAAACCACGTGTTGGCTTTCAACCCCAAATTCTCGTGACCCGACGCCAACTCCACCCATCCCATAGCCGTCAACCCCGCAAATGAATTCGGATACATGTCCAGCGTTTTGCGTAACCACTCTTTTGCGGAATCCAGGTTTGCCGTGTGCCAGTGGAATAGCGCGACTTGGACTAGGGCTTGCTCGGAGAGGGAGGCGGAGGAGGAGGCGATGGTGAGACGCGCTTGGAGTTCTTCGATGGCTTCGTGGTCTGGTGTGGGTGTAGGAAAGAGTTAAGCGAATACAAAGTGAATCCGCAAACTGGTGACAGAAGAGTGCTCGTACCAACGAGTTTACTCCGTTCGTGAGCGTATATCATGGCGGTCGGACACGCCAGCACCAAATCCCTTTTCTCCATCAGATTTTGCAGTTCTCTCAGTGCTTCATTGGATCTACCTGGGAATGCGACAACAAACAAGGGAGGGTTGCCAGTGAATACACACGTTTCCAACGATGGGCGATGGCTCACGAACAAACCTTCCATGATCCACCCAAACGCCCTCCAGAACAACAACACCGGATCCGCCGGCTTTCTTCTGAGGGCGCTTTCGCATACTGTGACGACATGGTGGTACAGTTTTCGACGGGCGTAATAATTAATCTGTCGGGATGCGGGACGGGGGTTAGTGTCGTGGAGAGAAAGTATGCTTTGCGTGGAAGCCTCGTTGTGAGTGCGTTTTGAGATTGCAGGCATCCTTACCCCGGCGATGTCTTCGTCTCCAGTCATGTTTCGTGAATTGGATTGGATTGCGCGAGAAGGGACGAGAGTTCTTTTTTGGAAAACGGGGACGCGTTTTTGGATACCATTCCAGCCACGCCACACCCGATGTAAACAAACCTGCAAACGAACAGGACGCGCTTGGACCAGGAGCACTGCAATAAGTGTCTCTTCTGTGACGCAGCAGCCATTTGCTGGCCACTGCGATCAGCTTGAATCTGTCTGTGCTCATTGCATGTTGTTTGACGCGTCGTTTGACGTTGTTTTGCGTGTTCGGTTTTGTTAGAGGCCTGGTGTATCAGCCAGCAGACGTTGCTTGCTTGCTTGCTTGCTTGCCTGTCTGTCTGGCTCCTTTGCGCGCTCTTGGTTCAGAGTTTTGAGTTGCTCAGCTTTTGAGCTCAGTGGACTCGAGACGGCCATCACGGATACGGTTACGGTTGTTTTGATTCCACTAGTGAGCGTCTTCTTTCGTCCGTGGAATTCTCAAGGTTCTATTAACTTGTGCATAACCTCGACGTATATGCCAGTACCTATTGTTATCTACATTAAAACTTCCTTAAAAACTAAGTTCAACACCTAACTACTTTCAACCGACGCGGCCTTAAACTTCCGATACAGCTGATCCAGTTCCCTGCGAACCCGTTTCGCCATCTCCGCGTCCCTATCTGAACTCAGCTCCACCACCCACTTTTTACCCAATGGATTAATCTCGCTATGATAAATTTTCGTCGGGTCCAATCCTTCCGGGCCGGAAGTCAGCGCAAGGTGGATGGGAGCCGTGGCACCGTTCTTGCCGGAAATGTTGATGCCTGAGAGGCACATGAAGCGCATCTAATGGTCACAAATAAGCGGTACGGTTAGTATTGCAAGCCGCCCAATGATGGTATGGGACGACGATTCCGTACAATGTAGAGCACGGTACACAACATCAGGGTCCAGGCCAAAGATGTTCCAAACATGCTGGAATTGCAGTTTCCGGGACTCGCCATGAGACTGTAAATGTTGCGTTTCCGCAGTTCGTCGTACATATCCATGCACACCAGTTCGCCCAATCGCTTTGAAGACTCATACGGATGCGCTCTACGGAGTATCGTTCTAGATTAGAGCCCACGCGTCGCGCAAACACGCAGTCGAGAAAACCGAAACAATCTAGCTCACCCCTTTAGACATTGGTAGTCTTCTTCAGAAAAGTGCGTTGGTGAGGCAGTAGTGGAGCTGAACCATATCACCCGCCCGGACCCAGACGCCGCAAGTTTGTCCTCCAACTCTTTCACCTACAAAGCGTGCTGTCTGAAAAGTCCGTGCATATGCGAGAAAGTAATCTAATACTCCTGCGCCAAGTCCGCACCATTATGTAATGTCCAAATACGTTCGCGGCAAACACTTGGCCAAGTCCTTCCGCAGTGACCTGTCCTTGTCGTTGGACAAGTACACTGGTCCCACCCGTTTTAGCCAAATGCTTGGGAGCCGTGAAGAGCTCAACGAATCCCCGAACGTAGTCAATACGTTCTACAGGAAAGATGCCAGCATTCAGGAAGAGATAATCCAACCGTTTGAATCTAGCAACGACCCAATGAAACTACAATCAATCCCGTGCCCATGCGCGTTTTTGCACCGCACCACCTCCTGCCGCTCTCACCTACGCTTGAACTCATCACAAGCCTTGAAAACACTAGAAGTATGACACAAATCCACCAACAAAACCTGCACCGCTTCCTCCCCCTCGCTTTGATTCGTTTTGAAAAACTCTTTGATGAGCTTTTGCCGAGCTTCTTCCGCCCTAGCTTTATTTCGGCATGCGAGGACAACTGTGATGGGCTCCTCTGCAAGAATAAAGTGCTCTAGAAGTTTTTGAACTACACCGTAACCGATACCGCTGTGCAAGTGATAGCATTGTGAGATAAGGGCGAAGAGAAGTCTGGCAAGACGTATTTAGTGCCCGCACCTGTTTGAGCCTGTGACGAGGGCAACCTTGCGTGATGCCATTGCAGGTCCTGGTTCGGCAGTGAGCATGTTGCGGGGGAGTTGGGTCAGTCGATGCACTGAGCGGGGAACGAGGGGAACAGCTGCGACGCGAAGGAGATGGCCTGAGGTGGCTTTGTCTGGGCTTGTGGGCGTACGCGCTCTGATTGGCTGCGGTGGATACGCGCCACACTTATATAAGGGTCGCGTCGAGTCGTTGGCCCATAATCGCACACTCACCCGCACTCAACGCACCCTATCCATCTTCTTCTCCTATTTCACGCGACGGTGGAGTCATTTCCTTCGACTTGGTTGATAGTTTCGCGTGGGAAATCTGCTTTTGCTGCATCACGGTGAGCTGGGCAAAGGGACACGCCTGGCTGGAAAGTGAGTGAAGGAGACGCGCGCTAACAGTTTTTCACAAAACAGAAAGATTCTCGCTTTTGAAACTCGCACACGACAATGCCAACTCCCGCCCTTCCCTTCGAATTATTCCGTAACATCGTCAAAGTCTCCCATCCCGTCGTCGGACGCAACATACGTTGCATGAACAAACATCTCTCGAAGATCATCACCCGAAAAGACCTTCTGTGGGGTGAAGCCGGGTGGAGACTGCATCGGAGTGCAGGAGATTGTTCGGGAGATTGTTGGCGGTGGGCAGCAAAGTGCGGGCACGTGGAGGTTGTTCGATTGCTGTTGAAGTTTGGAGCGGACGTTCACGCCAATGACGACGTTGCCTTGCGTTGGGCATCCGAAAGAGGTCACCTGGAAGTGGTTCGCCTGCTGTTGGAAAATGACGCCAATGTGCACGCTGAGGATGACTCTGCCTTGCGCCAGGCATCTTGGGAAGGCCAGCTTGAAGTGGTTCGCTTGTTGCTGGAGAATGGGGCCAATGTGCATGCCTACGATGACTCTGCCTTGTGGCGGGCATCTAGCAAAGGCCATTTCGACGTGGTTCACCTGTTGTTGGAAAATGGGGCCAACGTGCGCGCCATCGATGACCTTGCATTGCGCGAGGCATCTCGGGAAGGCCGGCTTGAAGTGGTTTGCTTGTTGCTGGAACACGGGGCTGATGTGCACGCCAGGGATATTGCCTTGCGCGAGGCATCTGGCCGAGGTCAGCTCGAAGTGGTCCGTCTTTTGTTGGAAGAGGGGGCCGATGTGCATGCAAATCATGATGAGGCTTTGTGTTGGGCGGCGATGAAACAGCACCGGGAAGTGGTGCGTTTATTGTTGGACTCGGGGGCAGACGGTGAAGAAGCCTTGCGTGTGATGGAACGCCGCCGGGAAGTGGCGCACTTATCGTTGGAGTCGGGGGCAGAAGAAGGGATTCGAGTGTTGCGGCTGGCAGGAGTGAATCGGTGGAATCGTGAGAATTCGTGTGAAGTCGGTTGGTGTGGAGTTGGTGGAAATATGTAGGTATGGCACAGAGTGGCTAAAGTGATGTGATTGCTCGGAGTGCTGCTATCGTGCGTATGAAAGTTTTGCAAAAGAATAGAAAGAAAGCATCGCAAACATCAAAAACACGACTTTGAATGAAAATGACACAGAAGAGAAGGAATTTGTGATGATTTCAAAAAACAGCAAAAAGAAAGCGCAGTCCACACACACCCCGCCCACCCCGACTAAAAAAGCCAATGCACGATCGTTTGCAAAGGAACGAAACAAAACAACCAAAAAAGGAGACACACCCCTCAAGGGGCCGAAAAAATCTCAGCCGCGGCAGCCAAAGGCCCGCTTACTCGCGGCCCACGTCGTCTTCCGGACACCTCTTGTTGCGGGTGGATTTGAGATGGATGGCTTGTCTGGGCTTGTGGGCGAACGCGCTCTGATTGGCTACGATGGATTGACGCGCCACACACTCTTGGAAAGACCGTTGTTCGTTGCCCCAACGCCGCCAATTCTGAGCACATACATAGTCTACCTGGGCTCCCCAGCAAACAAACTTCAAGTCGAAACCATGTTACTTGTGCCGAACGGGGTTCTTAACCGTCGACACTTTTACTTGGCGTACATAATCTACCCTCTTGAATTTGACCCCCCTTCCAACCCGGCGTCACCTGCCACCACCGCAACAACCCAGACGTCGCCGAATGCTGTTGATCCCAGAAACCCAACCTATAGGTGTCCCCCAACGCCCAAGTATCATGCGGTTCTGATCCACGAATATGATCCCGAGGACAAGGAAGCGACCGTCTTCATCTGCAACCGACACCCCGTCCATCCTGCCAGATATGCTCCCACTGCCGATGCGCCACGTCTTCAAAACCAACCCATCGACCGCATCAATCCTCTTCCGGAAGGATCATTTGTTGGGGAGAATATGTACATCAACTTTGCTCATCCAATTCGCTGTCGGGTCCTTGTGCAAGATGATAAAATTTCCAAAAACCCTGTTGTATCTACACCTGGATCACTCATTGTGCAGTTGAAAAATGGTGACACCCCTGTAGCCGTTTGCCTCAGCCACGAAGAGCAAAAAAGTATACTCCGGCTGCACTGGCGTTTCTGGAATAATAATAGGCGCTATATTTATTGTCCTGCGGGGGAAAGTGGGGATGATGAAGACAGAGGCGGTGGCCAGGGTCACTGGAGGTGGGCAGATGATAGTGATGGTGCTGGTGGCGCTGGTGGCAGTAGTGAGGGTGGTGGGCATGGGAATGGGGAGACAGGAGAAGGGAGCCAAAGCGGAGGGCCAAACTGGGCCGAGATAGTATCGCGCGCTCTCCATGACCCTGTCGTCCCAACCGCCCCTGAAGGCGATCAACTGCCATGGTTAGTGATACCCCTGGAAATTGGGGGGATGACAATCTGTGGGGATGATGAGCTGGAAACGTTCTGCGCACAAAATGCTAGACATGTACCAATTTGAAGTAGCCTATAGTTACGATTAACAACGGAGTGTGTGATTTCGAAGGGGGGCGATGCCAGTGGATACCGGTAACCTGAGGCTTGTGGGCGAACGCGTTCTGATTGGCTGCGATGAATTGGCTAGCTGGCTTTCGGACGTGTCGCCCGCACTTCTCCGTTGCCATCTACTCAATTTAAATTGCCAAATGACTACTTCAAATGCCGCCAACCCGCAGTTAGAAGAAGTACTGGAAGCGGGAGAGACCGGGCCCAGCAGCATTTCCACAAAGCAACAGTTGGATCACTGCCTGTCCCTCCTATCGTCCGCTTCGCGCGACGAGGACATATTCGTCGCTCTCCTCTTGCTACCGCGCCTGTTAGATCCTACAAACCATGCTTCAGTCCAATTAGCTTTTGACAAAATACCCTGGACATTTATTCAGCGACTCCTATTATCAAGTGCGTTGTGCAAAAGATTGATCCATTCCTCCGTCAAATAAAATACATTCTCCCTGTCCGTGCATCAATTTGACACACGGCCTTTTTGGCACTTAGGGGAAAGTTCTCCAGAATTACCTCCTCCTTTGCTCCACTCTATTGCAGCAAATATTTTGAACAGCTTTTGCGCTTTTGATGATTTGGTTGGACGAGGGGAAATAACATCACAAACCGCTTCACTCGCGAAGCTCCTGGAAACACGGTGCATATCTCCCCTCTCACAATGAGTTTCTTTCCGGTAGAGATGGCTCTGAAATGTGCTGACGCGTCGCATCCCGGGTTGCGCCTATACAGGGAAGATAATGATGTGAAGGGCACGATTCTACAATGTTTTCAACGCATTGCAAGCACACCCAATGGGGCGGGAGAACTTGTCAACCCAGAGGTTTCCCATATACTTGCTTCTTCGCTGACAACGTCATCAGACGGTAGGTAGGTTTCGGACGCGACACAGCCGGTCGTCACCATTGTAGAGGAGAAAGCTTACGCAAGTGATCCGTGCAATGTACGAATGAGCAGAGGAGCAGGAGAGGATACTGCGGATATTAGAGTCCAGCTTCCAGCGAGCGGGTGACTCCGGATGTATGGAACCAGAACAAATGACACTCGCAGTTTCATCAATTATGCCAATTTTGGCGGATGTGTTCGCATCGAACCAAGAAAACCTCAAATTCGAAGTGTTGCGGTTGAGTGTTGGCATCCTTTCGTCTTGGCGGGTACGTCTTTGGCGCATGTGGTGGGTGATGCACGCATTTCAAGGTAGGCGCCTTTCTGACCGAGTTTATGGTTTTCTACATTGGATTTAGGCACCCGCGGAATTTGCGTCGAGTCAGACTTTGTGGCCCGAGAAGATTCGCGGAGGGTTGAAAGACGTGTTTGGGAGTAAAATTGGTAAATCGGTTCGGAAAACATTCCCGGAATCGCCCCTGCTATGTCATTCTTCCAACACATTTTCAATTGGACAGCCATGGAACACCGCGACCTCGCCCTGGTCCTGAGCTCCATCATGCTCCGCATATTTGGAGTCCAGTGGGTATTCGGTGACGCATCGGATATCAAAGGAAAAGGACGAGCCATCGGGGCGTCCACTCTATCGTCCGCGCAATTCGGCACCCTATTGATTCACATTGCCTGCGCCGAGACGCGTGTACTCCTTGATGATTTGCCGCAGCGGGATGTGTTTGATGATACGGGCCGCGCGGCGCACATGTTACCCGTGTGTTACGAGATTTTGGAAAGCGCGATTGCGTTTTTGGTTGGGATTGAGGAGGGAGGTGGGGAGTCTGGGGGAGTGAGAATAAATGTGCCGCCTCAGATGCTCTTATCCGTGCGAGGTGCATTACGGGAGACTTTCCTGGCGGTTGGAGCGTTCCTGGTGGACCGACTGGTAAGTTCTTCAGGTGTTGATCAAACGGGTGGCTCAGAAACAACACCAAGTCAACGAATCGCTGGAAAATAATAGGCTCGGTATCAAGCAACCGGAAATTTTGCGGTAATCGACAACATCATCACCGCGTTCAGTTTACGTGCGCTCGCAACATTTTTGGGCGAGGAAACAGAAATTCCCGCCAAGGAAATCTGCGAAATCGTGCCTCTTTTAGTCATTGCGAGTCGCCAAAGGTGAGAATCTAATTCGTTTTTCTGCATCTTGCAGCCTTCTGGAAGTTACTTGAAAAACTCACAAAAATTCCAAAATTAGATTATCATCCCTCGACGTCCACCCCCTCGACTTCCTCACTCCATCCCTCACAAACATCACAGCCGACGACACAACCCGCCCGAGTTTCATCGACAATGGCGGGTGCGATGCCGTGATTGACTATTTCGTCACTTTGGACGCGTCCTCGGGGTTGATGGTTGCGAGCGCGGGCGTGTTGCTGAATGTCGTGGTCAGCAGTGGGGCGGTCGTGAAGGGGAATGAACGGTTTGTTGAGATGCTTAAAAAGGTCGAGAGGGGGTTGGGCGCGGAAGGTATGTACTGTATTATGGCTTCTCGGGTATCTCCCCATGATGCCCGACTCTTACAATTCCGGCCCGTTCCAAAAAATTTTGACTTTCTCAGTTTCACAAACCCCACACCTCTTTGCAACCCTCGTCGCCCTCTTTGTCTTCACTCTTCGAGGCTTAGACGCCTCCCAGCGCTCTCATTTGGGATCAAATACCCTTTCTTCCCTGTTTGATTCCACCCTGCGGTTCGTCTGCCAAGCGTGGGATTGGCACGCGTCAAGAAGGGATGTGTGGGAACAAGTGTCCGAGTTGTGGTTTTTGACGAATAATGGTGCGTGATGGAAGCCTGGATTTGTTTGGTGACTATGTTTTTCGTAGGTATCGATTCCACTCATGCATGTCTCTTTGTAGTGCTGGCCAGTTGTTTGACAGAGGTGGAAGGGGTCCCCGATGCGTTGTCGCGGTCACAGCAGTTGCCGGTGGTTCTTAAAATGGGGAAGGGTACGTTTTGACTGTTCTGGCTGACGATTGAAATTTGGCTTCGCGATCATTGACATTCTGATCTGGTGGTTTCATGTTGCAGATCTTGAAAACATGCCAGAAGACGAACGCATGTGTCTAAAGAACTTGATATCTGCGGTGTTCAGAACTGTGCCGAAGCAAACGCATATGGCGATGGGGCAACCTCATTGAGGAGAGACATGAGATTCCAGCGACAAGCACTTTTTAACTTGTAAAATTTAACGCAATCCAAGCATAGTAATATTGTGAAGTGTGCAGATCCGATAATGGATTATGAAGAAAGCGTTATGTGCAGTATCATATTTATTTTTTTCACGTGTTTTGCAACTAATGCAAACAGCAACTTTTGTACAAGGGATAAAACCGGACACATGTTTGCGAAAGAGGCAGCCGCACTTTCAGAAGACATTCAGACCTTCACGCCCGAAACTGTCTGGCAAACACATCCAGTTCCTCAACAGTCATTTCGACCCGAGCCAGCAAGGAATTCCACTTGTCTATATGGTCGATTTCGCTCGCTAGAATGGGTATACCGGAGCAAAGACTGTAAAGGTAGCGCCATGTATGAGAAACGGCGATGCGGGGGAATTGTGTCACAAAGATACCAAACGGAAAAGAACCAAAACTCACACTTTGACGAATACGAGGCAAATCACCCATTCTTCTGGTGCCGAGAGGACGACCGTGTTCTCCCGCACCTGGAGAGTTCCAATCAACCCTAGCAAGTCGTCCCGCAACGCAAGGGAAATCTCGCCTTCTCGCCGCACAAGCGCAAGGCTACGGAAAAAAAAACGGGCAAATGAAACGTTAGTTTCAACAACATTGCCGACGATGCAACCCGAACGCCGAAAACGCAGAGAAATACACAAACACGCACGCACCTCGCAAGCATCTTTTCCGAGAAGATACTCTTTCTCACCATCCCCGCGTCGCCATCGACAACCATAAACTGTCGTGCATCAAAATCTTGTTCCCCGAGACTCTGGACAAACAGCCGGGATTGCGGCGTGATCATGCGGTCCAAGGTCATCCACACCTTTCCAAATAGCGATAGTTGGGGTTTATGTTTCAACTTTCTGGGGCGTAGCCATGAGTCTGTGGGTGCGAATCTGGTGGGTGCGGGTCTGGGAGTTACCGATCTGGTGGTCGAGGCTCTCCGTCGGTGGGATGGGTTCGGAATGACGGGTTGTCGAGGTGATGCGGGTCCGTTCGGATGGTGAGGTGCTGAGAGGCCGGTGGCCATTGCGGATGGAATGTGTGAATGTTGGGGAGGGGATGATGTGTGAGGAATGTGCGTGGCAGGGTGAGAAGACGGCATGGTTGACGCTGATTCTTTAAAGTGCACTCGGCGAAATTGTCGCTCCATTTCGTCCACTGGTGCTGATGGGTCAATGTGCATATTGCTTAGTCGCTGTTCGACCTCCACCACCATCGGTTCCATTGTGGGCGGGGTTGACTGTGGTGCTTGAGATCTGTTCGAGCTACTTAACACCATGGTCGAGGGCCCACTCGACCTGTCAGTTGCTTTCCTCGGATCCTTGAATTCGATCTTGAATCCCTCAATTGTGTCCGCCTCCGCGGCAAGAGGTGTCGGTAACGTGCATGGACCTGCGTCGGCGGCGTGTTTCTCACGTATCACCAGGGAGTGATTGCCGGCGACGGGAAGATTTTGTAGCAGCGATTGAACATGTTGGTTCAGGAGCTGTTCCCGCGTGTTCGCCGCGAGAGGTTGTTCTGATGCCTGTCGAACTTTTCTGTGGAACATGGACTGTATTTAGATACTATTATACCAGGGAACATCATGTCATTGCGGTGACATGAATACATACTTGATCGAAACTCCTGCTGGAATCAGTTCAAAGACCGGAATCCTAATAGACATTTGAGAATATGAGTGAGTCTGTGACTTAACCCATGGCATTTCCAAGCACCATTCTGACGGCACGCACAAATCAAAGTTGCGCATGTACGCAGGTTCCGGCAGTAACTGAGAAACCAGATATTTGGAAGCGGCCATGCATTGCGAAGAGCAGTATGACTTGCTCTCTGTCATATCATATATCTTCCGCTCACTCAGAGAGATCTTATATCTGCCTTTGGCATCCTGCAAGTGGGTCGCGGTGGAGAAAATTCCGGCAGTAAGCTCACCGAAGAAACAAAAAAGATCCGGCTACGTCAGGTACGCACGGTTACAGGCTTCCCGCACAGTGGGTAACCGCATTGTTTGTCTGCAGCCCGCTCAATGATAACATCATCGTAGTCTTGAGGAGTGAAGTACCTGACCTGGAATTTGCGGGTGAAGTCCGTGAGCGCCTTCGCCACCGCAGGACAACATATATGCCTCTGCTCCTAAGCACTCACCGCTTCCTTTAGAAGCCCAGGATCGACAGCTCCATCAAAAAGGCGTTGCTGCCATTCAAATACTCGATCGTCCCATTCCTTACGGGTTAAAATGGACTGTTTAATGGCGGCCTGCTTGCCAGTGAGTTCCTTCTTTTTGCGTGGTGGTTTCTGACGCGATGGGGCTCCTGCGTGTCGCTTTCCGGCACCAGGTTGTCGGGCGCTTCCCCCGAGCGGGCTGGGTCCGTGTGGTCCGTTCATGGGGGCCGTAGGATCTTGGGCGTGGGAATGTTGAAATGTAGGGGAAGGGCGAAATGGGCAATGCGAGGCAACACACCGACCAAACCTCTAGCAAACTGCGCCTTAATTGCCGCGTTTAATTTGATTCCGTTGCACAACGGTATCTGGCGATCTCAAGGTTTTTGGGCCTTTCGCGTCCTGCGTCATTTGCCCAACAGAGCATCCATCTGGAAACAACAATCCCCCCATCCCATTTCATTCCCATCCACTATCACCCACTCCTCCTACCCGCTTTCTCGCCCCAATATCATACCGCGTATCTTTAGCTTCCATAAGGTATGCATGCTGGCCTCTGCAACTTCACTTTCACGCCAAGCGTTTTCTTCAATGCCTCACCCGGCCCCTGCTAGATATCTTCTCTGGGCCAATCAGTATGGCCTTCCTATCAGAAAAAGACATAGCGGGGCTGAGAAAGTATAAGTACAGCGGGGTGGACAAGTCGCTTCTTTCCCGTTTTGTGGTGCGTGCGTTTTTAGTTTGATCCATCAAAATTGGGTACCCCAAATTAAAAGAACCATGATTCTTTTTCCATATGTGAAAGCTCAACAAATGGTGGAACAACCTCGTGAAAATATTTCCTCTGTGGTTCGCGTAAGTAAGATCTTTTCTGCGGTGATTGAGGAATTGACGCGTAATTGCTGAATTGGGAGCTTAATCTCACATTACCATGGGAAAATTCGCGATTTTCTTTCTGAAACAGACCCAACCTCATTACTCTTATCGGTCTTTCACTTGTGGGCATCAACGTAATCACACTACAATATTACTCGCCCGATTTGATCACTCCCTGCCCGAATTGGGTGTATTTGAGGTTTGAATCCGCCTTGGATTGCTATCAGATCCGCGTGTTGCTGCGTGGGAAACCTGAACTCTGTCCCTTATTCAACGTCACGCGTCTCTCCAGCTTTGCTGTAGGCCTGTTCGTTTATCAATCTTTGGATGCCATTGACGGCAAGCAGGCGCGCAGAACCCACTCCAGCGGGCCCCTTGGAGAGTTGTTTGATCAGTGAGTGTACTCACATTTCCAGTTTTGTCACCCGTTGGACCTATCTAACCCTGCCACTTGCAGCGGTAACTAGATCCCGCCCTTTTTGCATTTTGTTCGCCTCCAAGGCTCGATTTTTACATCTTCGTAATTAATGTTTTCGCCCTCCACAAAACAAGGGTGTGACGCCTTGAACACCACGGTACGTCACATTGCGTCTTGCCTTTCTATCAAAGGCAATAGCTGATTTTGAGATTGATTCAGTTGGTCGCAATTTTGACCGGATCCGCGTTAAACTTGCATCAATCATGGATCTTTGTGTCCGCACATCTGGCTGGTACGCATTCGATCGATTCGCAGCAATCCCGACGCGGTTGACTGACATGTTTTTCTTCCAGCGCTGGCCAACTTTTACCTGAGTACATGGGAAGAATATCACACGGGAACTCTCTACCTGAGTTATTGCAATGGACCGGTGGAAGGTATCATCATGATCGTCTGCCTATTCGTATACTGCGGCATTTATGGTGAGGGCTCTTTCAACACATCGCGCTCGTACTGCCTTTGTCCGAGTTGGAACTGCTAACGTTTTGGGCGAATTGCTATTAGGAACATCTTTGTTTGATGAAACTGTGGCGAGCGCGTTTCCTCAAGTTGCCAAAGTCGTTCCCGGTTTGCTCGCCAAAGCCCAGTTAAAGGAAATTTTGGTCTGGAGCACCTGGGTCTTTGTTGCTTTCAACATTGTTACCGGGTAAGGGCGAAATGAGAGCAGAGAGAGAACTTGTCCCTCTCACCATGGATATTTGACGCATACAATATTTTCCGCTATCCATGCAGCGCTCGGAATGTCGTTCGAGCACACAGAGCCAAAAAAGACGGCCTCATCAAACCATTCATGGGGCTGGTGCCCTTCTTGGTATTCGTAGGAGGCGTCTGCCACTGGCTTCACGAGTCCCCAACGATCCTCCACCACCACCTTGTTGCCTTTGTGATGTTAACGGGCTGTCTCTTTGGCGACCAAGTCGGCAAAATGATTGTCGCTCACGTTTGCCATCGTCCGTTCCCGCACTTTAACCTCCCCGTGTATCTGACCATGTTGATTGGAATGGCGTCCGCCACTTGGTTCCGCGCGTGGGACGAGAGTTCCAAGAGTGGAGCACGGGAGGGCGAGCAAGCAGTCGGCCTGCACGCTGCCGCAGAATTGGTCAAAACCTTCCAGCCCAAACTGGTCGACCTGTTGCATTCCCTCGGTATCCACGGCACTGCGCAACGAATCCGCAGCTGCGGCCCCACCGAGTTTGTGGAAGGCGTTGTCGTGTACATTTTGCTGGTCTCGTCGGTGGTGGTGTATTTCCGCTTCGCGCTGAAGGTTATCAACGCACTGTGCGAAGTGTTTGATATCAACTGTCTGACCATCAAGCATAAGGTAACGGGCAAAACAGATGGACCAGTGGAACCCATCGAGAAAGTAAAAGTCAAGAAGGAACTGTGATTTTCGGGAGCTGTGTTAAAAAAGAAAAATACATACTTAGGAGTTTTTAGTCGTGTTGAGATTAGTTGGGTTAGGGTTTTGTCCTTTCTTTCAATATCATACACTACAGTATGCGACTTCATCTAAATGACCGTGGAAGCATGTACCCAACAGGACCATCGTTGATGCGAAGCAAGTCCGATACGCTGCAGAGAACAACGTTGACAGGTACTGTAGGTCTAAACCAGGAAAGAAGGAAAAGACGGCCAGACATGACATCGGGATTTCGTATTGTACAGTAAGGAGCTGAGCGCTTTCAAAAGGTTTGCGTATTACTTTCCATAACTTTTTGCACCCCGTTGCGCGCGCTCACTCAATTTTTTTTTTCTTTCGGATTCATTCTGTCATTAACCGCAGATGATGGAAATTTCTCCTTTCAACAGCAATGTTACTAATTTTCCCGCATTTCTCGTCTATCTGATGCTTCCAACCCAAGCAAGCAACAGCTTTCAGAAAGACGAAATCAGATCAACTCATCTGATGAAAGCATGGTAGGGACCGCGGACATCCTCAATGCACCATTTCCCCATAAGTTTCTGCATTATGCACGTTATAGGGACAAACATGCTCGCTTCGGTCCATCTCAAGCTACCAAAAAAAGCTGGAAACAGCTTTTCGGGACATGAAATCAAACTAGCTCAGCTGGTGAGATGTGGTAGGTTTATTAAGGCTGGCAAAAACAGAGGAAGGCGGATGTGGCTGTCTCGGAAACGGACTGCGCAAGAATATGCCTTCTCATACATCAACTACGCGCGCAGTCCACCAAAAATCCAGAAAACAAGAAAAAAATGCTCGATTAGCTTAGTCGGTAGAGCGTGGTGCTTCCAACCCAAGCGAGAAACACCTTTTAGGAAGAAGAAATTAGGTCAAGTCAGCTGGTGAGAGCATTGTAGTTTAAAAACGTCGGCAGAAAAAGAGGAAGGAAAATAATGCGGCTTCGTCGAGGTGGATACCGAACTGCGCAAGAATATGCCGATTGGTACATCAATTATGAGCGCACTCCCTAAAACATCCAGCAAAAGAGAAAAATGCTCGATTAGCTTAGTCGGTAGAGCGTGGTGCTAATAACGCCAAGGTCACAGGTTCGATCCCTGTATCGAGCAGTGTTGTATTGGCTGATCGATATCAGACAATACTTTTCTTGCATATTCTGTTTTCGTTGTGTCCCTGTACACTTTTTCTTGCTTCGCATATTCTGTTTTCGTCGTGTCCCTGTTTCTTTTTGTTCCAGACATTCAATCGACATGGACGGATGGTCGAAGAAATGAAAAATCTTGCGATGGAGAGGTTCTGCGCCTCCAGAAGACAGCACGTTGTCTTGGATAACATATTCCCCTGTCAAATGGTAACCACGTGTGCCGTCATGCACTAGAGAAACTGGTTGTAGTAAACGTGGTTGTAGTAAAGAGGAGGCCACAACATATCACTGAGAAGAGCGACACTTGTTAGACTGAATTGTTTCCGCACGGCTTACCAGTAGTAAATTGGTAAGTTCCGACTGGAACTATATTAAATTAACGCACAAACGGTGCAGCGTTTCCTTCCCAGACCATCTACACCTTACCTTTCCATATTTACAGTCCCGCGCAGCGTAGAAGCGAAAATAGAGTCTTTCAAAACACCCGTGAACGCATCATCCTCTGGCCCAAACTTCATCGCCTCATCCCACGTCCATCCACCCTTTTCAGGCCACATAGACCGGACAGAATATTGAAACAAATGTCGGCGCTGGCTGATGGTTTTTTGCAAGGCAGCGACGCGGGGTGGTGAGATGGACGTCAAATAGTCCACGAAATTTCGCCCCTCGGAAGCATTACGGGGTACACTAATTTCATGTTGGACCATGGCAAGCGGTCGGACCACGGTATAGTACCCGCCGAAAAAGACCGGGATACGGATGGCGAGGAGTGCGTCCCATGTTTGCGATCGGCTGAGGGTATGCCAGGAAGGTTGTGGGCAGAAGATGGACCGCGCCGATAGACCCCGCGATCGTGCATTATCAAACATGGCTCCGTCAGCTGGTGCTTCATACAAGATGCATTTTCGACGAGGAGTTTCCCTCCGCACCCAGCAAAGGCGCCAAATCCGTGGTCCCATTGATGCCCACCCCTCGCTCAAGACATTGATCTGCCAACTTTTTTCTGAAGCGCGTCCGCGTCTGCCAGGTAGCGTATACAACAGCGTATTCAACGCCCTGGTGCACTGATAAAAACACCATTTCAACAGCTTGTACGGCCAGTCGATTGAAGTTGCAGGTTAGAGACGGTTTCTCGAGAATATGAATTCTTCCCACGGAAGGTCTGACAGTTGAAGCCGTACAAGGGATGACTTCACTTGCAAGTGCCTCAAATGTACTGCACCTGTTTCCCTCTTGAAATTGATGCATGAAGCAGATGGAGGCTTTGAGCGAAGCGAGCTGCTGCGACAGTAGCGCAGGGTCGGGATACTACTGGAAAGCCCTAGGGCTTTCATCAAAACTATTGTGGACCGACCATCTTGACATTAGGAGTCTGCGGCAACCAGCCGCCATATCTTCGAGTATAGCAAAGCAGAGCCAAGCAAAGCAGAGCCAGGCAAAGGTTTGAATCCCTGCTCGACGAGAGGGGAATGTATTGAGGCATGAGGCGGTGTTGAATCGCGAGTGGACCGAGGAGGCGAGTGAAGGAAAGGCGATCCAAATCCCGACCCCAACGCACGTGGCTTGGCACGATGCTTGCACAATTCAAATGAAGAACTTGAAAAACGCGTCATTTCCACCGGCATCCCCGTCCCATTTTCCTACCGCAAGAATGCCAACCACAACATTAACCCCCTTCTCCTATCTAACCCTCCTCATATTCTCCTTTGTCATCGCCTTTTGTATTCGCCCCATCCGAATACCCTTCCCTATTCACATCCGTCAAAAAAAGTACCACCTGCACCTTAACCTCGCCACGGCTCCCGTAATCGGGATCCTGCTGTTGTTGATAACCACGGCGATAGATGGGAATGTGGTGAAGAATGGGTTTGTGGGGACGCAGGGGATTCAGCCGTATTCCGTGTTGATTTTGGTGTTTGCACTTGGTATGTGGATTTCATTTATCGGTGGTCCGGTGTGGCCTGGTGTTGATTTTTTGGCAGACGTTTGACACTCAACAACCTTCGCATAGCCTACATATGTATCTCGATAGATCTAACATCCCTCTTCGAGGTCATCGCCTTCAAAGTCGCGAAATTTGGCGGATCCTCTGGCACCCGCCTATTCTTTTACCTGATGCTATTATCCACCGTCATGACCATATTCACATCAAACGATGTGGTAGTACTCACCATCACACCGATCATTTGCTACCTCGCCGAAGAAAACAAGGTAAGAAAACTCACACACCTTCGTTTGTCCTCAAAGAAAACCCCATGTTGCCAAAAACACCCCGCCCCAACGCCTTTCCCGCCCACGCGCCTGCCAGATAGACCCAAAATCCTTCCTCATATCCAACTTTATGGTCTCAAACATCGCCAGCATGGCTCTCTACATCGGCAACCCCACAAACGTTATCGTCGCCCAAGCATTCGGAATCAGTTTCATCACTTACTCGGCTTGGATGATCCTCCCCACCCTCGTGGGATGCGTGGTATGTTACGCTGCATGCTACATTCTGTTACGTCGCCGTATTCCGCAGAATATTCCCCCGCCGCCGTCATCGGCCGAGAAGCAGTATAGGATTAATGATAGATTTGGGGCCGTGTTTGGGGTGGGCGTGTTGTTGACGTGTTTGCTGGCGTTGCTGGTTGTGCCGGTGTTTGCAGAGGTTGGAGTATGGATTTTAACGTTGCCGTTTGCGGGGGTGATGGTTGTTAAGGATGTCCTGCGTGATCTCCTGAATGCGCGGCGAGGGCAAAACGGTAGTCCCGGTCGGGATGGTGGCGACATGGTGGAAGAGATGTGTGTTTTGCCATCGACGAGAGGTGGGATGGTTGTCCATGGTCCTGGCGGTGCACTCCCCCTTGACGCGACGACTGTGGATATTGGGGAAAGTCCGTGTGAAGGCGCGGGGGATTTACATGGAGAAAGCCGCCAAACAAACGGGTCACCAAATGAGGATGCTGCGGCAACCCACAAAAGCCTGGCAACAAGCGCGTCGTCGTCTTCCGATGTTGCATTAGTAGACTCGAGCAAAGAGCAACTGGTCTCTCCCCCAGCTCTGTCGCGCCGCCATTCCTCCTTCCAACTCATCGAACAACCACCTACCCCTCTCTCCCGGTCCTTAAAATCTACTTCCCAACATCACACCTTCCCCCGCACCCTTCGGCGAACTCTCCCAACACTAACCAAAATCGGCGCCCGTCTCCCATGGTCGCTGATCCCCTTCTCCCTCGGCATGTTCATCCTCGTGGAATCCCTGGATCACGTCGGATGGACCGCCCTCCTTTCCACCGCGCTAGCTCACCTCTGCCCAACCCTCGCCGTCGCGACATTCGTCACATGCATCATCACAACCTTAGCCTGCAACCTCCTCAACAACCTCCCCATGTCCATCCTCTTTGCGCGGGTGTTCCAGCACCCAAACTTCGCAACTACCCTGCTGGGCATGGGTGTGTTGCCCGACCGAGTAGACGCCATTAAGAGGGGTGGTCTATTTGCGTTGATTATTGGGAGCAACATCGGCGCGAATGTGTTGTTTGTTGGGAGTTTGGCAGGACTGATGTGGAGTGATTTGTTGGAAAAGAGGGGAATGCGGTTTAAGCAGTCGGTGTTTTTCAAGTGGTGCGTCCTGGTGACGCCTGTAGTGTTGGTTGGGACGTGCGGGGCGCTTACGGCGGAATTAGTGGTTATGGGATATAATAAGTGAATAATGGATCACGAAAGTATGTATGACACCGTTGCATGATACCCAAGTTCTACAGACAAGTGTACGGTGAGACCTCCCAGTGACTCAATTCAACTCGATTTGTCGGCATTTCCAAAAGCTGGTCGTCTGATCGGTTCTTCAAACATGCATCGATTGACCATCGCCAGCGGTACATCTTGCAAATCCGGGACACTCGTATCCTTTGCCACAAATTTGATTTGATCCTCACGTTGCATGGGCGACGCGTACTCATCTGCCAGGAAAGTCCGCAATCAGCAACTCACTTACGACGACTAGAAGCGGGTTTGCCTTCCGCACCTGTGATGGTATATAAAGAGTCCAACGGGGATGTTCGCCAGAGAACCGTTCCAATGAACATGAGGATAGTAAACGGGATCAACCCAAGGATCCAGATCGGAATGACTAGCGCCCAATGCCTTTTCAAGCCAGCCCAGCAACAACCGAAAACGGAGAAGAGGTTTTAGACGGTAAATCGCGACATGGAAGAGATGGGAAACAACCTACCGAGTCGGATAATACGTGATCCCCACCGCTTTCAACGCCGAGTCTGGAAGGATCGCCCAGACGAGGTATATAGCTTTGAATGGCAAAATGGTTTGTCGTTCGGAATACTTTTATGAAAGAGGGCGAAGACGAAACCCAGCTTACCAAAAACGACAAAGGAGGCGAGGTACACCACGAAACCGTAGTATTCTCGCGCGATGGCAATGTTTGGGTTGGAATGAGCTGTTAGACTGGACATAGAAGGTCGGATATTAGTGGGGTGGGAGGTGGTCTTGGTGGGAACAGATGAGGAACTTTACTTTACCGGGATGGTTTTGGTGGCATTTTAAGATGATTTGAGGAGGAAAGGACAGAAAGCGAAGCTCAAGCGCGCGGCTCCAGCCGGCTGGAACCACGTGCTGTGCTTGGGGTGTGGGGTTTCGCGTCATGTCTTCGACGCAATCTTGGAAACGACAATTCTCCACAATCTGATCACTGCATGATAATCTTCCCAACATCAACGGCACGAAGAACTGTCTCGAAACTAACGTTACTACCCCGAAAGTTGTCCCTCGCCACTCAACTAGTCAACTTTTCTGCAAATATCGCCCGCGTCATGACAAACGAAACACGAACCGCCGACGATGGTAAGGTGTTTTTCTTTGATATAGATAATTGTTTATACAGCAAAAGCACGGTAGGGTTTGGGGGTGCTTTCAGGAATTCACTTCCCTCTCATGCTAATTGTCTTTTATTTACAGGGAATTTGGGTGGAGATGGGAAAAAGGTATAATCCGGAGCCAGGGGTTTAGCAATCAAAGTGAACATCATTTGTTGAATGAGCGATGATTGATGGCAGAATACACATGTACTTCACGAAACTTGGACTTCCGGATGAGGAAGCAGCAAAGTTGCACCAACGCTATTATACACAATACGGTTAGTCTCCATTGAAGCCTGCGTTTTGCAAGGTTCCTATATGAATCTTTACATTGATGAAAAACCAATAGGATTGGCGGTTAGAGGACTGGTCAAGCACCACCAAATAGATCCAGTCGCATATGACGAGGAAGTGGATGGTGGGCTGCCATTAGAACAGCTCCTGAAACCCGACCCCGAGTTGAGGGAGATCCTGGCGACGCTACAAGGAGCGAAAAAGTGGGCGTTCACAAACGCAGGACGGGCGGTAGGGCGTTTTCGGGTACTAGAAACACCTTCAAATCTGGTGCCCTGTAACATGATCTGTTTTGCCAACAGCATGCAACACGAGTACTGCGAACTTTAGGTATCGAAGACCAATTCGCGGGCCTCACGTACTGCGACTACTCAGAACCAAACTTCACCTGTAAGCCAGGTACGCGATATTCTTCCTGTTCCAGCAGGCGAGCAAAAGCCATTGCTGAACATTCCATCTATCGCAACAGAAATCCCTTATTACGAACGGGCGATGAGAGAGGCCGGTATATCCGACCACGCAAAGTGCTACCTCGTTGACGATTCGGCATCGAACATAGATACGGCAAAGGTAAACATTGTCTTGGCCCTTCGTTGAATTCCTCTTACACTCAACTCTTGACCCGTTTTCCAGAAACTCGGCTGGACCACAGTCCATGTTGCGGACGAACTACCCTCTGACCACGGACACCATCAAATTCTTGATATACATCAACTGCCGCGCGTGCTGCCAGAATTTTGGCCGGATCGTGCTAATTTTAAAAACTAGATAGGACTCATCGGTCTTTGGACTTTTTGATGGGTGATGTAAGGTAAAGGGAAATGGGGATCTTGTAGAATACACTAAACTGTTGCCAGTTCCTCTTTGAGATGTTTACGAGTGTCCGACTTATAACCGCTGGCTCCCAAAAGCCGAGTGCATTCGCGACGTATTGATCATTGTGCTAACCTTTTTGGATCACATCGCCTGTTTTCCGTCAAGTCAGAAGATCAATCCAAACAGACCTTGTTTTGGTCAGCGACCGATGACGCAAATCATCATCGCCATCTGTTTACCCTTTGTCCGAAATTATATAAACAACGCTGCCCAAAAAAAGGTCCCCATTTCATTAATTTCATTTTCGCCCAAACCAAAAAACCAAGACCCACCTGTCCCGATGGCCCCCATCGCCAGCCAAATCTACGCCGACACCCCACAAACCACGGTCCCAACCGTCACCCGTCTCCCCTCGCACACACCCGTCCCCGGTCTACCACCCGTCAACACCCTAGGTCCCGAATCCATCGACGGCGACTCAACGACGACGCACTCGCACCGCAGACACAAACACAAGCACGTGGTGCTGGTGGAACCCAAAGTCGGGAGTTTGGAGAATGTGAGCTACCATCCTGGTGGAGGCGATGTGGAGATTTTCGAGGAGAAGTTGGAGTTTGAGAAGAAGGCGAGGAGTCGGGTTGGGAGTTTGGAGGTATGTACGTTGCGTTACGTTCGGTCCTCCAGTTTTGAGCCTGGATACCGTCCCACATTCCGGATACCCATCCCATTCCAATTTGTTTCTCCAGAACATTCACCATCACCCAGTCCCCAGCAACGTCCATATTATCAACAAACCCGTTCATTTTCGTGACCGAGCGCATTCGAAGGTTGGGTCGCTGACCAATATTCATCATCAGCCGGGTGGGGGCTACCGACTCGACGAACACGCCGGAGGACTCGGCGACTCGGTGCAGGGGGCGACGGGGAAGGAAAGGAGGGAGAGTGGTGGGAGGAGGTCGTTTGATGATGGGGTAAGTGTAATGAAGTAGGACAAACCAAAACGGCGTGAGAATGCGCATGGGATTGTTAAAAACGGTCGGTTTTCTTATTTCGACATCCCTAGAC
>JADGKA010000176.1:0-32645 GCA_027604605.1 Borealophlyctis nickersoniae | reverse complement strand
CAAAAAAGTAGATTTCGTAGGAAACATAAACTAAGAACGTGTTTATGGAGCGATAATTTATGCAGCAAAAACCAATCCATATTTTATGTATGCGCGGGGTTTTGGAAGGCACCCACATATAACGCAGATTTTCGTTTCTCGGCGTTTTCCCTGCCATACGCTCTTTGCATCCAACAGTGGACAAGGCACCAGGTGTGCAGGGGTGGGCCTTCCATCGCGCAGGTTTGAGGAGCAACCACACCCACATGAGTAGTACAACGGGGCGCAGGTGTTGGTGTCGGAAGGGGCGAGCGCGGGACACACGGAGAAAATTCTGTACTATACAGATTCATTTACTCAATACATAACTTTAGAAGATACGTTATCAGTAAACGTCTGGGTAGCGGTCGTCAAGGAAAACTTCCCTGACACAAGGGAATAAATTACCACGTACACACGGTGGAGCTCCCAAGGGAAGGATTCACTGGAGGCCTAGGTGGCATGATCACCCTCGCGCAGTAAGCTCCGTGCCAATGCGCTGCCAATGCAGGCACGAATCAACGCATTTCCCATCCCTACGAGCACCGGGTGTTAAGGCGCCGCAACAAACTAGCACCGTCAAATACTGGATAGCCAAAATCTTCCTCTTGAGACGCGGTGATCATGCTAAACGGATGAAAGAGTTGGGACTACAAAAGGAGGCTGCGGCGAAGAGGGCTGAGAGCCAGACTCAACCGAGTACGCTGAAGAGAACTCAGCACAGATATCCTCCTACGACGCCAGGGACCACATCGTTTGGGTTGTCGTCGGATGATGAAATGGGGGATAGGACGGGTCAAACGATGAGCTCCGTTTCAGCAAACTTGATTGAACGGGTCGCCGAGGAGATTCGGTTCTTAGATATCACTACTCGTAAGTTGCAGGAGAACCATCTGAGAACAAAGAAACAGAAACGCCGACCATGGGTATCCAAGCTTCTAATTTTAATGGAAGGGATGCCCCGCTTGTGCAGTTCTGCTTGTGGTATATAATCCATTCCTCTATATTTGCGGGTAACATATTCGTCTCGATTATCACCAAAATCTGGCAACCCAATTCCATCTCCTTCCCTTCACTTCATTGCATGATTTATAAATTGCGTCTTCCGCCCCTGCCCACTTTCCCGACCCAAACAGACGATACTGGAACCCAGAGAAGGGTCCCTTTATCACCAGTTTTCTCAAAACAGGGCGATCCCACCACAACGCCCCGAAATCCACCGCACACCCGATATCCGCAGCCAGTTCATCCATGTACTTCAACGCTGGTACGTTTGGCGCTTTGATCTGACCACCCGGAACGGAAGCACGGAGCCACGCAGCATACTTGTCCACCTCTGCTTGCATAGTATCAGTGGCAGGAAGCGCAATATCGTCAGCAAAAAGGCGAGCAATCCAACGGGCTTGCATCTCCACTATAATGGACAGACTCAGCGGTGCGCGGATTTGGCCGACAAAAGCGAGCGTCGGGTGTGATATTGGGATCATGCGCTTGTAGAGGGCGAGGAAAGGGGCCGATGGCTGAGATTGACCCGACATTTCGAGGGAGGGCAGGAAAGGAAACCTGCGTTGGAAGCCTGTGCAATAGATGACGGCGTCGATTTTTTCGCGGTGGCCGTCAACAAACTACAGAAGGGATTTTGAGGAAAAATGAGACTTTTGAAAACGTCAAGTGTAACGAAAAAATCGACTCACCTCAACTTCACGCGCCAGCAACCTCGCAACATCTGGCCGCGCCAGAACCTTGCCCGTGCGAAGTCGCTCGCCAAGGTGATCATTAATCACTGGACTCTTGGCCGACGGTTTAAAGGCCGGGTTCAAACCAAACTTTGAAAGATCGCCGACCATGATACGGGAAATCATGCGCATAAGAATATCTTTCTTCCACAATGCTCCGACCATGGACTTGCGGGTTATGGAGGTGTCTAGAAGTCTTCCGAACAGGAGAAAGCGAGGGAGCTGCGGAAAAGCAGCCAGACACAATGAGCCCCTCGCATTTTCTTGCAACCTGTACGCTGTGCTATGGACGTGTTCATGACACGTACCAGCCATATTCCCCGCCGGCTCGACAAGAACACCTTTTCGGCGTTACCAGACAAGTCTACAGCCACATCCCCTCCACTGTTCCCTGCACCAATCACCAGCACCCGCTTTCCAAAGTATGGCTCAAATCTATGCATTCGTTGAAAACATGCGTGGAATCATGAATTCCCGACCCTCCATAAGGATAGCATCCCAGCTAATATCAAAACAGAAAAAGGATGCGAAAGTTTCTTACGATCTGTAGCTAGACGAGTGCACAACCGTTCCTTTGAACTCATCGACACCCGCAGTGTCGGGTATAAATGGTATTTGATTTTGACCGGTTGTTATTACGACCCTGTCGAACGTCTCGTGTTTGTCCTTCTCCGCATTTCCCGTACTGGTGACAACCTCCCATCGCCCACCATCCAAAGGGTTGATGGTGCGGACGCTGGTGTTCAAGCGGACGTGGCGGGTGACGTCGAAATGTTCCGCATAGGAAATCAGGTATTTCTCATATTCGTGGTGTGGAAGGTAGTCGGGTAGATCTAAACGTCGAAATGGGAAATGAGGTGCCGTGGCGCTTTTTGGCATAATCAATGGCATGCCATGGATGGGTGTACGGTATGGTTCACAAACCGTCAGGAATAGGGAAATCACTGAACGACATCTGGCACAAATTCAACACCGGAGAGAAATTTGCATTTACGTGTCGCGCAGCAAGATGAAGCCGCGTAATTCAACCAAAATTTGAGAAAGCTACCTTGGTTTTGCTCAGATTCAGCACTGTCTGTCGCATGACAGATGATGTCGGTGTATCCTCATCATACGCCCAAATTCCTCCGACGCGAGTCCCACGATCAAAGACCGTAACGTCCAGCTGAGCCGTCAGGAGCTCCTTGGCCGTCACAAGTCCAGATACGCCTTTTTGCGGGAGATCCACGAGGTTTAAATGATCATTCGGGTCTTCATGGCATGTTATTCATATTCAAATTTTGCGCGAACAAGTCCCACCTGCCCCGATGACAGCGACTTTTAAAGGTTTTCTCGGAGACATGATACAAGACCTCTTCATGTAACAGCAGAAAGCAGGATTTTTTTGAACGTTGTTGTTTGAGGGGGAGGGGCTGTTCCTTTTATTGATTTCGAGGGGTGCCAGGTGGCGGCCGTGGAAGGATACCTGGTCGGAAATACTGGTGCACGGCTTGCACGGTGAACATAGGAGGCAGAGTTAACTGAGTTAGTTTCCCCAGCCATTCACGAGTTTCCCGACTGGGCTTTCTCCGCAGGCAATCACCGCGCAAAAAGTGCGCAGAAAGACTGTCTTTGAACCAGGGCATCCTGCGCAGAACGGGATCTGCTGGTTCTTGTGTTCTTTTCCAATTGATGTCCGAATGTTTCGGATGCAGGCATGCGATGGACAAAATGGCAGATTTGCCAACCGCTTATGCACATGACATGCTGTGCCACCGGGAACGTGTCTGACTCTTGTTCCCCTTGGCACTCGAGGCAGATTATACTTGCTACCTAGGTTTCCAGCCCCCACCACCTTGCCCCACTTTCAATTCAACCACCCCACCATTTTCCCACACAAGACCACAGAAAACAATACTTGAATGTCCACAGACCTCCTCACCATAAAGGCTCAGCTGGGGAACCACTATCGCCGTTTTTCGATCCCGCTTGCCAACCAACAACAGTCTGCGCTTCCCTGGGGGTACTCGGCTTTGGTCGCGTCCATCCGCAACACCTTTGGTATCAGTGACGGATTTGGTGTTCGCGTGGACTACCTTGACGACGAAGGTGGGTGTCATGCCGGCGCGTTTCTTGTCATTCCAACGCGGTGGTTCTAAAGCGGTTGGTATTTTGACACATCAGGTGATTGGATCACCGTCACTTCTCAGGGGGAGTTTGCAGAAGGGCTCGAGTTTGCGGTGAATCAAGGATCGTCCAGCGCAGAGAAAGTTTTGCGAGTGCGGGTGGAAATAGGTTGGTAATCTGATACCTTGTCCTGGTTGCGTCTGTTCTTTTGCGCAAGGTAGTTGCTGACTCTTAAACAACTTCAAAGTGGAACTTCCGACTTACTTCACCTCGTCCGATCCCATGACTACAAGCATGATGGCATCTCTTGATATACCCGGTGTGGACAGGAGTTTGCCTGTCACGACATCATCTCAATCTCCTCCATCCACACCTCCCGTTGCGAATGCGGTGGAGGATCCACCGCCGCATCTAGTACAAGAGTATGTCACGGCAATCATGGATGGCGCGCAGCCAGAGTTTATCCCGGTTGGTTATGGTGTCAATGGGTCGGCAAGCGGGGAAGCAGGTCGGGAAACCATCCTGCCCAGGGTTCCAGGAGATTATGCTTCGTATTCCGCACCCAGCAACCTGGCAGTGTACATCAACGAATTCCATTTCCGTAAGTTTTCTGTTTCCATGTAAATCCTTGGGCACCATGCTGACCAAGCGGACGCTTCTCAAAATAGATCGTCTGATCATTCAAACGACGATAACCGAGGCCCTTCGCACCCTTTTCGACTCCCCTGACTCCGACGAGCCGAATGGGTTCGACGCCGCATTAAACGAACTCGAATACCGGCGCGTGATTGTGCAATCCGCCATCGAGTCTGCTTTTCGCGTCCTCTTTGCTGGCACCGCAGCTACAAACTATGGCGAAGATGATCAACCGAACCTTCCAAGGCGCCGCTCGATGGAATCTATCCGAGAAGCACTTGAACCATTTCTGTCATCGACCGCATCTACGACAGAGGGGCTCGTCCGTGCCGTGCACGAGAAAAGCAAATACGTTTCTGCACAGATTGTTAATGCGGTCCGTGCCATCGGACAACAGGACGGATCTACTCGAGAAATGCGGAGTGAGCCATCTGGGGATGTTCTGGGACAAACTTTGGCGGAGCAGGGTCGCGCGGTATTTAACTTGGCGCGGTCTGTCGTGGGTGGGGTGGCATCCTTCCTCAACGACGTCGGGGCTAGAATGGCGATGGACGATCCGTTTTTAGGTGTGGAGGTTGAGAACGCGAGGAGAGGGAGGGGAGCAAGCTTCCCGGGCATGTTTCCCCCGCGGGAAAGTAGCTTGATGAAACACACAGAGGGAAATGCTGCGCAGGAGACGGATTCAAACTCCGCCGGGCGGGGGGCCCCATCTCATGATGATTCGGCCGCTGAGGCTGCGACGTTGCAGATGCAGGACGTAGATGCGAGCAGCGTGACGCCAAGTGTTCCAGACGAGCAAACCTCTGCAACTGATACCACCAAGGAAATCTTCTCTCTGCCGTCTCAACCTGCCAGCCTTTCACCTGAGCACCTACCCCTCTCCTCGCCAGAGACCGACCAATCTCCATCCGAGATGCAAAAATCATATCATAGCACAGTACCCGACCTTAGCGAATCCCGCATCTGGTACCCATCCTCATCCTCCTTATCCTCATCAACCCTCCACGTTTCCGACTCGGCCCCCATCATCACAGTCGCAGTCGTGGACGACGCTCAAAGCGAATCCGACATGTCGCGCGTGCCCGATCTCGACGAAGTGCAATCACAGCAAAGCGTCTATGGTGATGACGATCATCACAAGCATAGCGAGGGCGGGGTGGAGAATGACGAAGACGCGTTTGTGATGATTGATGAAGATGATTTGGATTTGGGTGCCAAGAGTTCCACCTTTGTGTTTCCGGTTTTGTAGAGTATCTCATTTTTGTGGAGGGGGTGCGTCTTTCTAAGCGCATAGTGTGTATGACCGTCATCTCCATTGTTATTTTTGTGTTTTTGGCTCCCAGTTGCGCATGGGCAAGTCTGCACGTTCGTGGAGCGTTTTCTGAATCCCTTGTCGGGCCGTGTATAAATCAATTGAACGAGGCAATCACCTTAATGCATTATGGCCCTGTATTTTGGGAAAGTCGCGAAAACTACTGCTGCAGTGAACCGGCACGGGTAGTGCACTTGCTTGCCGAGTCGGTTCATATGATCTTGAGATCTTGTCTTCCCGGGTGTTGCGGGTGGAGGACCGTGAGGATCATGGCAGAGGACATTCGTGGCGGATTCTTTGCAAGTTCATTCGATCGAACTGATTGCAAGGTGCTAATTGAGCCATAGGTCGACACCGCATGTTCATTTTGGAAAGCATGATGGAACATGCAGCCGCAAACAAAAACGTAATTCACATTAACAAATTTAACGCAGTTGTTGGACTATCCATTTCATACTAAAATACGGGCGACTCCTTCCAAATATGGGGAATTTGAGGCCAGAACCAGAACTGCATGGATGTGGATCGGTTTAGAAAGCCGGGGTACTTTGTTCTCTCCAACCACACCACGCCGATAATGAACATGGGTAAACAGTTTAACAGGCGTGCTGTTATATATTGCCTGGCGCTACCATTGCCTTAGATTTGAAACTTTCGGAGGGGCTCGAATGCCCCCCACCTTTCCCCTGATGCGTCTGCAACCATTCGCGCAAGCTCTTGCACGCCAGCTGTATCGGTTTTTGCCATCCAGAGCATTGAAAAAATTGATTTCCAAACGAGTCGACTAGACAAGTGTGGATGCGCTTGGAGTTTGCGACCTTTGGCGGGCACTGATCCACGTCGCTTGGAAGTGACCGTACAGGTAGAGCTTCGTTCTTTGACAGGCGTTTTGAGATGTATTTGCAACAATATCGATTGGCTTTTTACGCAAGATACACATATACAGTCGCGTCCTTCGCGTCTCGCTCCAGATACTCGCGATCTATAAGCGACTCGATGCGCTTTTTCAAATCTGGTGCCTATGAACAAATGCCTTGTCAGCATCCACATTGCGTCGAGACTTCCATGGCTGAATCATTCCAACCCCACCTGAATAGGGAACTTTAGGTGCTCAAACAACTCACTCAACAACACCGCATGACTCAGCCGTTTCCTCATCTTCATGATCCGCACAATCGCCGCATCAACTTGATACTGACGATCCTGAAACACCCGTTCAGTTGTCCCTTTATTCTCCTCGGCTGTTTCCTTCAGTTGGATGGCGTTGACCTTGATCCGCGTCAACGCGTACTCAAACGCATCGTTGTACTCAAAAGTATCAGTAGTTGCTACGTCACGGCCTTTGGGGTGTTTGTGGAGGATCTTAAGTTTACCACACGCCAGGGATTGAAGGGTCCTCTCGAGCTCTCTAGCCTCGATGGACGTTTGTTCCCGGATTTCAGTGTAGGTCAGTGAACGGGAATCGTTGAAAAGAAGCAGGACGACAGCTTGAAAAAGGGAAACTGAGAGTTCCTTTTTCGCCTATTGACGTTTCGTGGGGTTTCGTTCCCCTGTGAGTTCCGATATTTCTGATCCAAGATAGAAGGAAGTGATCATTCAAACCTTCGGATATTCAGCTTTTAATACGCAAGATCCGAGGGAATTCATCCACGTTAGCCGTCGTCCACTGTGCTTCTGCATGTAAAACTCTTTGAACACTTCCTGTGCATTCGCAAGCTGCGTTCGTGGACATGAAGCGACACTTAGCATGTACGATCACATACTCCACCTCAGTAGAAGTGCAGCCATACCTCGAACGGGAGGATGACCTCTTGCGGCGGATACGTCGGCCAATAGCCGGCTGTCAGTATATTTGCGTTGAGTTCCACAGATCCCAAGCGTTCCACAAATTTGGTGGACTTCCACAGAAATTCAAATAAAACACTTAGTACCAAATTACCCGGCCCCAAGTAAATATTCCAACCAACCTGTTTGAATCCCATCATGAAATCCTTTGAAACCTCCATGTCCTTAAACATTCCTTCTAACTTGGAAGTAAACCCGCTACCGCATTCTTAACATCCCATAAAAAGACAGTAAGAAACAGGCAGGTGAGAAAGCATCTCAAGTAGATTGCACTTACCGGTCTTCAGTTTACTCAACATGCTCTTTTCGGCATCCACGCTCGCACTCTTTGATAGCAGCAATCGCTTCGCCAAATCCTTTTTGTAGAACGCCTCAAACACATCCTTGCCTGAAAATTCAAATGCTTTCAGCACCAGTCTCAAAAAGAACAGAACGTGGTTATCAGTTCCTCTACCTTGAATAAACCGAAACAGCACCAAGCATTGATCCAACAACCCCTCAATCTCCCTCTCGCTAACCCCTTTGCCGCTCTTTAACTTTGAATCCACAAATTTAGCAATCAACTCCGCAGGTTTGTTTTTGCGGCTGTTGATAAAGTGCTCAAAGGATTCTTTGAGGCTGTTGGCAAAACCTTCGTTGCTACAGAAGGATTTGGCCAGGATTTCGTCTAGTCGGGATTTAAATTTGAGAAGATCTTCGACCATTGTTGCGTCGCGCGATGAATCCATTATCAGAGCGGTGCCGGTTTTCTAGACGAAGGAGTATCAGGAATGTTCTTCTCGAGGTGAAGGAAAAAGCGACATACTTTACCTTAATGTACTCTGCGAATTTATGTCGCATCTCATCTCGCCCTCCAACCCGTCCAAACAAGTCGAACATTCTCGCAAGGTCCTCCATCCGATTTTCATCCATTAATGGAGCAAAGCCTAGTAGCACCACCGCAAAGCCAACATTAGTGCCACAAGTGGCAGGAAATCATGATCGTCCAGGTTGACCCACCTTTATCGAGCAACACCCGCACATGCCGCTTGACCAATTCTGTCTCCACTACCGCCACCAACCCCTTCTTACTGCCCAAATCTAAATATCCCACACCCGGAGTGCACCTCTCAACCTCCTCGCCCAACCTTGCCTCCACATGCAGTACATATCTCGCTACGACAGTCCCGCCCGATACCCCGCCATCCATTCCGCCCACAAGCCGGTCGCTCTCCGCCCTATAGTATCGCTCTGTCCGGTCCCTGAATGCTGGATCGAAGCCCGACAAATAGATGGACAAGTCAAGGAACATGCGCAGCAAGGACCGAAGCAGTTCACGGGAGACTTGGTCGCCGTTTCGTTCGCGCTCGATTTCGTCGAGGATGCCTTCGATTGTTTTGCGACGAACATCCGTGTCATCCATAATGTTGCTGCGGAATAGTTCAATGCCCATATCCCACAGTGATTTTAAAGAAGCGGTTTGGAGGACGTAGGTACGGTCTAAGTATAGGAAAATGCTTCGAATCATAATCTGCGCCGCGAAGATCTACAGGTGAGAATGAAGACGGATTGAGGGCGGACGCTCAACACGAATGTACCATTTGTCGACAATGACTTATCCACAGTGCATTCACGGCAGTCAGCATGGCCACTTTATCTGTGCCAGTCCTGAATACCCACCGAAAAAGTTGTTCAGAATTTCCAAAGTGGACGCAACTACGGCTCCACGCAAACTTACTCCTTCAACCGCGTCAGCTCATGCTTGATATGTCGATCACACACATCCCTCAACTTTGTATATAGCGAATCCGCTTTCTTGTGATGACACAGGTTCTCGCACGACTAATCCCCATTGCCGCGTCAATATCTCCAACAGCGACGAGATTGGGAGCAGGAGAGTACAGCCCCCGATCTCACCTTGTACAATTCCTCCAAACTATCTGGTACAGGCCTCCGATCATGAATTGCGTGCACAGCTCGTTTAAGTTTATCCCACGTGTCGGACTCATAGGTTTCAGGAAGTTTTGGTTTGACTGTTTGCCAAGTTTACCCCAACCAATTTGACTTGAGCTTTCTCCTCTACAAGAAAATCATGCCTGTCCCAATACCCCCAAACATTCACCGGCCACGAAGAGATGAAACCAACCTTTAAAAGCCTTGATAACCAACTTCTTGGGCGTGCCTGCTGGTCTCAACCCGGAGATCCCCGTCGGCAAAGCCGGCGCCTTCCCCTTATTGGCGGACGATGTTTGGAGCATGGCCAGGGAAGTGGGAGCACTAGCTTGTTTTGGGCGTTTCGAGGAGGTATCTGACGAAACGGACTGGGTTAAGGTGGTGAATTGCTGCAGAGTGGGTTGGTGGAGGTGTGTGGTAGAGTCTGCTGCGAGTTTCCTCTTTTTGGAGTCTTCTTGAAGAAACGACGTGGAAGTGGAGTGAATTTGAATGAGTTGGGAAATGAAAAGGCGCACAGCAGCGAAACGCACCACTGGCGTGAACCCTCGAGCTCATATCACGTCAAGCCAGCAGGACGTCGAGGTATCCTTGGAGTGCTTGGGGGAAGATGTAACTGGAAGGACAAGCAAGGCAAGAGCCAGGAATCCAGGAGGACAAATTGTCCAAGATGACAAAAGAAATGGAGACGCCTGAGACGCTGAGACGCGAGGTCTTGCCGGACGGAGCTTGCGAATTAAGCAAGAAGCCGTGTTATGGCTCTCAGGCTGACGCATAACGCGACATGGCACTTGCTGATTTTCGCTTGGTTGAGGGTATCAACGCCTGCTTTTATAAAAGATACCAGCGATTGTCCGCAAGGCATATACTTATTGTATTTGGACTTTGTGCATTTGATTTGTGATTTTAATATACAAGAATGCTGACGGCACACCCGTCCGGACTTCGGGCAAATTCCGTCTGGTGGCAGTTTTGTCTCTCTCTTTGTGCTTTGGCCGAGGCTATACAACTTTTCGCTCTCAAACGTTTCACTGCAAAAGTTCCTTCTGGCACTTAAGTATACCACCTACATCAACTTATGCTTCCTTACCAGTGGTTGGTCTTTCAAATATTTAGGCCGGGGGTTTTCCGATGATGGTCGGGGCCACCGGTGGTGTAGGAAAGCTTGCTTCTGTTCGTGCTGGCCACATAGGGAGAACATTATAAAATATTTATTCATCTGCGTGTATACGACCCATTTTGCAGTTTGTGAGACTCATGTCTGAGCAGGTAAAACGGTTCTAAGATGACGATGGCTCGAAAGGGAGAAGCCGGCTTTCTTGGTGTTCCAGAAAAGAGACAAAAAGCTATTCTTGCATTTCGAGCTTTGAAAGATTCTTCTATTCTTTTCGCGGCAGAAAAGCATCACACTGTGCGTCTTTACAAAGCGTCGAATATGCTGCTCCAGGTAACCAGGCCCTCGCTGCGCAAGTTCATGAATTGGGATACCGGTCGGTTTTACATAGGCGCAGAAAATTCACATAGTAGATGCAAGCGACCAATCAGCAGGCGGACACGTGACATTATCATATCAGATATGATTGCATATTCGTGTGACATGCATATTCGTGTGACACCATGGAGAAACAAAAATCACCCACAACACAACACGGACGGGCAGCCAGAAACACCCACCACAGACCAACCCCATCCCAAATTCAAATTCAGTCGGGACACACTCTTTCTTTTCCATCTCCACCCTTCCCTAAGAACCCGCCCGTCCTCCCGCTTCCCCGCTCCAACATCTGGTGAGTGTCCCGTAGAGTTTTCTTTTCCCCTTGTGCTAGCTCGCGGTGTGATCTCATTTTGCCTTCTAATCCCACCAGCCAATGACCAACGCAAACAAACAACAGCTCATAATCTTCGACACCACTCTCCGCGATGGCGAACAGGTAAAACAACATATGACATCGCTACATACTCCCACTTGTATATGTTCTGACTTTGCGGGCCCTTTCACAGTCACCGGGGGTCACGTTGACAATCTTGGAAAAGGTGGAAATTGCCAAACAACTCTCCCGCTTGGGAGTCAACGTATGCGAAGCCGGTTTCCCCATCGCTTCTGACGGCGACTTTGAAGCCGTCGAACGCATCGCCAAAGAAGTCGGCCCTCTCACTGCCGGCCGTCCCAGCGGCCAACCCATGGTCATCTGCGGTCTTGCCCGCGCAGTGCCGGCTGACATTCAGCGAGCTTACGACGCTGTCAAGCACGCTCCCCGCCACCGTATCCACACATTCCTCGCCACGTCTGACCTCCACCTCAAATACAAGCTCAAAATCAACCGCGAAGAGTGCGTTGCTCGTGCGGTGGCGGCTGTGAAGTTTGCAAAGAGTTTGGGGTGTGATGACATCGAATTTTCGCCCGAGGACGCGGGAAGATCCGACAAAGATTTCTTGTGCACGGTCTTGGGAGAGGTTATCATGGCGGGTGCAACCACTCTCAACATTCCTGATACTGTGGGTTACAACACCCCTGAAGAGTACGGTTCTTTGATCAAATATCTTGTTGAACATGTTCCTGGAGCTGACAAGGTAGCCTTAGTGCGTTTGGAAGCGGGCGTGTGTGGGCGTATATCTAACTGGGAAAACTTCCATGTAGATTGTTTTCTCCACGCACTGCCACAATGACCTTGGTTTGGCCACAGCAAACACTTTGGCTGGAGTTGTGAATGGTGCTCGCCAAGTGGAAGTAACACTTAACGGAATTGGAGAGCGGGCTGGTGAGTTTTGTCGGAGTTGATAGGGAAGCCATTGATCATCCTGTCCTCATCTTGGGTCTCTTTAGGTAATACGGCTTTGGAGGAGGTAGTCATGGCACTTCACACCCATCCTTTGTCCTACCCGGTCTATCACACAATGGACACGAGGCAAATATACCACACCTCTCAGCTCGTTACAAAGAAAACGGGGATGGTTATTCAACCCAACAAAGCAATTGTTGGCGCCAACGCCTTTGCGCACGAATCTGGTATTCACCAGGATGGTGTTCTGAAGAACCGCCAAACATATGAAATTATCGAACCAGAGATTCTTGGCATCCCTTCCAACCACCTCGTTTTGGGCAAGCACTCCGGTCGGAACGCCTTCCGCACGCGCATTGAGCAAATCGTGAAAAACTCGATGTACGAAGATGAGCTTAAAGCTGACCCGGCCCTCATTGAGAAGCTTTTCGTGTCATTCAAAAAGCTTGCTGACACAAAGAAGCGTGGAGTGACGGACCAAGATCTCTACGCATTGTTGGATGACCAGTTGAACGTCCAGGCTTCTGGTCGGGAGACGTACCACTTCAGGTCTATTCAGGTCGTTGCTGGCTCTGGCGTTCTCTCGACCGCAACCGTGACCATTCTTGACACCACTGCAACTAAAAAGACCGTAAATGGTGCTGGCAGTGATTCCCCCGTCTCCTCATCTCCAGTCGATGCCAACGGTGCTGGATCAATCGAAGGCGTCGAACGCTGCGATGCAGCCATTGGCCACGGGCCCGTCCACGCCATTTTCTCAGCTATCAACCGTCTTATCGGTTTCAAGAATGTTTTGGCATCCTACGAGGTCCGCGCAGTCACCGAGGGCTCTGACGCTCTTGGCAAAGTCCTTGTCCGTATTCACGAGGATTCGGCTGAAGACGATGATGATGAGCGGCCTAGCAAGGTTCCGCGGTTGGAGACGGAGGCGGAAGGGAGCTTTTCAGGGGACCGCGAAACGTGGCAGGGACAAGGGACGGATGAGGATATCTTGGTGGCGAGTGCCAAGGCGTACATCAATGCCGTGAATCGGATGGTGGAAAGCAGGAGGAGGAAGGTGGAGCGGAGCGTAGTGGGTGGGGAAGGAAAATCAGTTCCCGTTGTTGGTGGTTCCGTTCCGGCGGTTCCCGGCCGCAAGGTTGACGTCTGATTTATCATGAAGTTTCCGGTTGGCCTCCACATCTTTCCCACTCCCCCGCCGTTGTAGATTTCATTGATTTTGTTTGATAAATACTTTTCTTGCAATAATACAGTCGTGGTTGTCTGCTACCTGTTCTGCCTGACACCTATCTAAATTGGATGCTCTACTAAGCTACCTTTTTCCCAAGCGCATGGGCGGCGCCGCCCGTTTCGCAACTGCACCATCAACTATTCGCCCCTGTATATGACAGCGTTGTGATCTGTTTCCTGTAACCGAACCTCGTACAGTATCGGCCCCGTCCCACTCCCACTCCCATTCCCACTTCCGCTCCTCCTTCCCACACCCGCCTTTGCCACGGCCGGCTCCATCCGCTCCCAAACAAAGACGGCGATGTTTTCCGCCGTGCTTGGTCTGTTTCTAAAGTAAGCTACGTCCATATCCTGTTCAATTTGGTTTTTGTGGGGAGGGACAGGGGAGAAAGTCAGAAGAGGATGCAGGTCGAGCAAATCAGCAATAGCAAAGAACTGTGCGCATCGGGTACCAAGTTTTTATGATCCAGTATGTCCACCACCTCCTCCTTCAGCCATGTTTTCAGATCTGACAGGTTTATGACCATGCCTGTTGACGGATCAATCTGCCGGCAAAAAGCGAACAAATGCAATCCGGACGGTAGATTTAGGATTGTGTCCGACACGCTCGTGTGGAGAATCAATAACCCAAGGACAGACGTGTGTTTTTACCTCCCCCTTGACAACAATCTCGACTGCGCAGACGAATGGTAGACGGGACAATAAACCAAGTCAATGCCCAACGCAAGACCAGCATGTCTCGAAACCGCGGTGCGGGTTTAGCTACCTTTATAGTTATGCCCGTGCCCGTTCTTCCCATTGCACTTCCCATACAGCTCAGCGTTCTGAGCGTCCGAGAGATGTGGCGAGTGTAGCCTGTGTGCGGCGGAGAAGGATGCTGTACGGGATAAGTAGGCTAGCGGCATTTGAGGTGAATTTTGGGTTGGGATGAGGGGATGGGGGGTGAGGAAGGTGCGAGTCAGTCTGAGGTCGGGTAGATAACGTAAGCCGCAATTAACAAGCCCCGCAAGCCTCACCTGAACACCGCCACTCGAGGGGACACCCGAGTTTTGTGAGAAAGCTACAAAAGAGGCGAGTTGGCGAGACAAAAGGAACCCACGAAACATCTATTCAGCACAGGAAGGTAAACAGGGACAATGATTGCGACAATACCCGCCATCCTTGCGTTGCTTGTTGCCCTCGCGGCTGGAAGCGTCAACGCTGCATTCGCCCCATCGTTCAGAGCCCCATGGGCCGCTTCCTATGCGGCTCCGCCAGGTTCCAACGGGAACGGGTTTGGTGGGGCACCGGAGAGGTGAGATAACTTGCTCCCGGTGTAAACCTTTGTATTCACGAGACAACGAACTCTCAACCATACTCTATTCCTTCATAAATACCAGACCCGACTACCTCAAATTCGCCAAAGGACCGTCTTCCCGCGCCTCCTCCACCCCCCAAACGTTCGCCTCCCCTTTTGCACCCCAGGCTGATGCAGCTGCACCACGCTACAACCCATTCTCAAACTCAGAATTCAATCCTCGTCCTATGGAATACCGTACGGACCCCGTCGCTCCGCCCGTTCCCTTCCGGCAAGGGGTGTGGACTCCGCAAGGATGGATGCCTCAGCAGCACGAGTTGAATCGGCAGGAAGGAGGGATGGTCGTGTTTGTGAGGCCGATGGAGTTTAAGATGGGGGGACCCGTTATGTTGGCGAGACCGGTTGCGGCGTGATGTGGTGGATGGAGGTCGTGAGTGGAATTGAATATATGTTAGCATCGGGGCATAGTGGCGGGAACGTAACGATTGCGGAATCGTGAATTTGTGGTCTTATTTTTATCCGTTGCAGTAGTTGCATCTGTTTATGTTAATACATTTTTGTTTGCTGTTTGAGTAATGCTGTTGCTCGACTTCGGTCTCACTATGGTAGAAACGGGCGCAAAACAACCAAATCACTACGGTATTTATGGTGAACACCGTGGGACGCGAGATGGCAAACGAAGTGGCCAAGACCCAGATGCCGACAAATAGTCATTATCAATTCCTGCAGCATCGAGTCAATGGACAAAGCAGCTCTTTTACTTTCGGGACATGGTCCAATTACTAAATGTTCTCTAATACTAATTAGCCCCCTAGAATATCTTGGTAAACTAACAACAAATTCTGATATATCACAAAAACGAAGCGTGATTCTGCCCTATCTCTCAGAGACGTCCTTGCTGCTCAAGAACATCCAACTCGCGCTTCTCCTGGATGATGGCGCAGCAACCACAGCAGCAGTAGAGGAGCATGTCGGTCATGGAATCACCCTGCGATAGCCCAATTTAGTTTCCAAGGAGTAACACGCGAAAGTGACAAAGGGGGTATACCTGGATGTTGGCCTTCTGCCTCAGCTGGCTGCGCTTCGGTCCTGCCACGAGGCAGCAGAGACCGCAGTAAGAGGCGCAGGTGAATAGACAGCAGTCTAATCGGGCATTTTGTGAGAGAGAGAGAAAGAGTTAGATCCCCACTGCACGCCGCAAGACGGTGAGGTGAACCCATGATTCGTCTCGTACCAGAGAAGCATCCATCCTTCTTGTCCAACCGGCGGATATTGTCGCCGTATTGGCAAGGACCGCAGCACCAGGTCATGAAGCCTGCAAGTAATTTGACTAGTTTAAACTACCAGAAAACCTCAAAGATGTGCCTTAATTTGCTGGCCATTTGATACCCACAAGTTCCAAAGTCGCCGAAACAGTCAAACAACCCGTACGTCCACTAAAAAACAGGATAAAATCTGAATATGGATGTTTTGACGACGGACACAATGCAGTCATAAAAGACATCGTACGTCGCGGGGAGGACCAGCGGGAGCAACTTGATGGCCCTGCTGGACGTACATGACCTGGGGGGCGGGTTGCATTTGGGGTTGTTTTCCATATTCCGCCATGTTGTTGAGTGTTTGTTCTGCGATTTGGAGGGGGGGATTGTGGGATGATACTTATGGGGGGGGACTTGCGCAAGAAAACAAGGAGGCATCCATCCAGGGGGCATCCCGGTATTTATCATTGTCCAACGCGAAAACTGCGGGCTGAGTTTGGATACCCACCGGGCGGCTTGGGCGCAGCGGCACGACGGGCACAGTGGCTGTATGAATGAATGGCTGCGCTGACAAGCCTGCGCAACCAATGTGCAACCACCTGCCTGCGGATCACTCGGATCATTTTGATCGAGAGACGCCAAAAAATGTTCTTCTATTAAAAACATAAGGGTATCCAGAAGTGTTCTGCTGGCCTTTCTTCTGCCGTCTCGGAACGCTGGCCGTTCTCGGGCATCTGAGCACGACCAAAAATCATTTGTTCATCGTCCATATCTTGGGCGGCCGCCATACTGATCCCTGCCCGACCAACCATTATCCTCCCACCGTCTACCCGACCGACCCTTCTGGCCTCGTTCGCTCCCTTCCTCCCGCTCGCTTAACATGCGACTGCGTTCCTCCATTTCACGCCGCACACGCTCTCGATACGCTTCTTCACGCTCTCGGCTGGCATCTCGCTTGAAAGAGCGAGGAGGCGATACAGACCTGCTGCTGAATCGCGTATGTCGATTAACTGGCCGAGGAGACCGAGACCGCGAGTGTGACCTAGTGTTGTGAGAATATGACCTATCGCGCGAATCTGATCCGCCTCCGCCCGAACCATACCGCCCATGCGGACTGCGCTCTCTCTGTCGGCGCTCTGGAGATGGTCCTCTCCGCCATGGTAGCGCGGATGTGGGGCCTTTCTTTTGATTATACGACGGTTTTTGTCTCTATTGAAGGTGCATCAATAATGCTATTTTTCACTACCAGCGAAAGATATGGTACCCCGCCTGACCTTTGGGCATTTGTCGAACACATGACCGCCTTGTTTGCAAAATTCACAGAAATCATCCGTTGCATGGAAGTACCGATACGCCGTCCTTTGCTTTATAAAATTTATGGGCGAAAAATCGGCGAAAGTGTTGCGACAACGGGGAGACTCCCACCTTTCCACCGTGCGGCTTTCTGTTATTATAAGCATTCAAATCTTCATACTCCGCTAGAGGCGTTGTTGGCGTTGAAGGCGACTCAGTGGGTGTGAGCACCAACCGAGCGCTTCGCAATGACTGGCCCGGAAACACATCAGTACTCTTTCTCGGAGTCACTTCATTGATCCCGTTGCTCTTTTTGGGCGTCGCTTCATTTGCATCGTCGTCGTCGTCCTCTGAAGCATCCGAGTCGTCCGAGCCTTCCGCAACAAGATCAGTACTCCCACTGACTTTCACAGATGCATCTTTTTGGACATTGTCCTCCTCGTCTGATACCGTTTTATCCTTATTTTGATAGTACGGTTTCGGCGTGGATATCGGGCCAGGCTCAAAGATACCGGCTGGAACAAAGAAGTAACACATATAAACAAACATCCCAGTACAGTCAGCAACACAACGGAATGATATACATACGTGGAGGCGAGCTGGGACCAAACCGGAACATGCCGTGGTTGAAGTTCACTTGGGCTTCAATAACTTCTTCAAGGCCACTCTCATCACTAAAGAATCATGCATATGGTAGGAGAAATGGCAGGACTGTGAGAAGGAAGAAAGCCAGCGCGACAACGTCACTTCAGCGTGCCAGCACAAGCAGGCGGAAGCACGTTACACTGCACCCAGCCCCCGTTCTGCGGAGTGTGCGTTCTGTGAGTTCACGTACCCTGCACTGCTGGCGTCGTCTTTATACAGCTCGTTCTCATACTGGAGTCTGTCGGCGTCTGAGTCGTCGTCCATTTCCGGTGAAAGAGAAGTTCGGAAGTGGGATGCTTTGCTATGATTTCTTTTTGGCCCACAAGCCTCAAATTAATTAAGCACGTGACCAAGCTCTTTTTGGAACCCACAATTGAGCTTTCGTAATCCCCGCCAAACCGACCCGAGTCGCGCTCCTTCTGGTCCTTCTTCTGGTTCCATCTTTCGCATCACCGCATCAAGAAAGTTCCCGATAACCATTTCGGGGAGATAGGACGACGCTAAATTCAACAGGGTTTCTTGGTGCGTGGCGGTTTAGGGAGAGCCGTTGCAGTTTGCGACTTTCAGGTTCTCACCTTCTCAATTCAGTCCAAAAAATGGATACAGCTCAAGTTTGGAAACCGGCGGGCATGGCATCCCATTTGGCCACACCTCACCACCCACGAGAACAATCATCGACGTATTGCTGCCCCGACGACCATGATCAAGAACCACATCCCCCAAAATTGACATCTTACACGCACATAGAATTCGCATCCTCAGACCTTACTCCAGTCCCACCGGTCCATCATAAACACCGACGGCGCGGTGTCGCCTACTCAACTCAACTAGCAAACACCAACGATCCCGCCGAGACTCCATTCCTCACCTCGTTTCGCGGCGCGCTGCGCAGCTCGCCCCCACCGACGGCTACAAGTATCCATGGTTCAGATCTCCCTTTCAGATGTGACTGGTGAGTTAATCCAGCGATGGTCCCCATCAGTTGTTTGAAAAATGATGTTATAGTTGTGTCCTCAACTGATCCACATATTTCATCAGGGCATCCTGCCACAAGTATTTTGCGAATCAGAAGGATTTGGTTGAGCACGTCAATGAGGGGCATGTCGGGGACCTGCCGTGGGCTGCTAAAACGGGGTGGGCTGCGTTTTCGCATCACGGACGCGGCGCCATTGTTTTTGCTTTACTGATAGCCAACATGGTTTCTCTTGGTGTTAGGAGCAAGTTGGAAACGGTCTTTGTGTGCAAATGGGTTGGATGTTGGAATAATCAGTCCTTCCAGTATAGGCAAAGGATGATAGGTATTTGGACTTGGTGTATTTGATCCTTTTGTGTTGGGTGCTCAAAAAGGTCGGCTCCTACAGAACATATGAGAGCACACACATTGGAGAAGCCATTCATGGTATGGCTTTGTGGTCACATGTCAGACCGAGGGTGAGAGGGGCTAACTCACATGCTGCCACCTGCCACCTTCACATTTCAGTGTCCTGTTAAAAACTGCGGCCAACGATTCGCCGTCCGCTCAAACTGCACCGCCCATGGCCGCACCCGCCACAACAGGGTCTACCAACCACTCGTTCTCGATGTCTCTCAAGATGCTTCAGCCATTTTAGAGCGACTCGGCTGCGAAGAAAATGAAGGAACGGAGGCAGGCGTTACTGTTGTGTCGCCTTCCTGTGCCCCCGCTTCCGCACCCGGTGGGACGTACTATCACCCTCACTACCATCAGCAGCATCATCATTATCAACCTTCGCACCAATATGTGCCGCCAATGCATGCCGTAATACCGTCTGTGTTCCGGCCGAATTCGATGTTTTCCGTGCCCATTCCCACGTTTAATTCGGCGCCGCATGATGTGCACCCGACCAGCAGGTCGCAGGGGACGGAAACCACCGGTCACCATTCAGACATCAGCGCCAACACTAGCAACGAAATCCGGTGCGCACGGCATGTTGATCATAACGAGCCTCCCGAGCCCGCATCCTCCAATGAATTTCCGCTCTCTACATCCTCACCCGAAACGGTTTCGGCATCTGAGTCCTTTTCTACGACACCGGTGACTCCGATGGGCTCTACCCCAAGTGAGCAGCCATCCGCACCGGCGCCGGCGCCAGAGCAACAGCCACTTCAAAACAACCGGAAACGGAAAGCGTGCCCGACTGAGCCGACCGCAGAGCGGAAAAAGAGGAATGTGCGAAGAAAAGTATGTTGATAAAAGAGAGGAGAAGGCGGATCTTCCCATCTAATCTTTTTGATCCGCCGGCACGATCAGAACTGTAGCAACTCCACAAAAAGGAAGCGCGGGTCTCAATACAATACGCGGGTAAGGTGGCAATTAGCTAGAAGACTTGGCGATTCCGTATCATTCACATTTTCCGGTTTACTTAGGCCAACGCGAGGCACTCTAAGGAACCAACTCCACAAACTTCAAAAACCTCTCCGAAACCGCAAACGAAAGAGGCGGCATTGCAAAAGGATATTCGGCAGTTTGAAGAGCATAAAAGAAGGCTGCAAAAGTATCAACTTTTCATGAATCAATGCGCAAACGAGTTAAGGGAACTGAGGGTACGTGTGAGAGTAGTCAAAGCAAAAGGCGCATTTGAGTTAAACAAAGTGACAAATGTCTGCGTTTATGCAGTCTCGGCAGGAAGCGTTTTTACGACCGCAAACAGAGAGTAGTGAAGATAGAGCGGCTTTTGATACACGAGCACGGGAGCTGGAGCAAACATTGGAAATGCTTCGTTTCCGCGTCGAGAATGCCGAGGTCATGCGAGCTAAGGCTGTGGGTGGGCTTCGAATATTATTGGCAATGGAACAGCGACGCGGGGCGGAAACGAGGGACAATACTGCTGCTATGTGAACCTGAAGCGCGAGGGAATGATAGATTGTACAGAAACTTGCAAGGATAAAATAAACATAGACCGGCGGAACTCAAAATTTTCGCAATGTAAAATCAAAATGCCCGCCAAGACTGCCAATGTGTAGAATGCCTGCTCAGACGACCCATTCCCAGATTCACAGTTGTTTCACCGGAGTGCAAATCCCCCAACTCTCATGACACGCACAAACATGCGAAAAGCATCATCTCTATTAATCTCAAAGTTTAAGAGAGACAATGCCCATCCACCGGTCATTCATCCGCTTCCAAATACCCGTCCGAAGTACAAAACATCAACGCTACGGTGAGATTTAACGGTACTGGAGGGAGAAGGAATTGTTATTGCGGTTTTGAGATGAAACCAAGAGATCAAGAACTAGCGTACCTTGATGAAACCAATGTCCTGGGAATACTCGCGGAAGCATTGCCTGCAAATGTTGAGTCCGTACTTGCGGATCAAGCCGGCCTGGTGAGCACAGACACGGCTGGAAGGAGAGAACAAGACGAAGAGTGAGAAATCTCTCTCGTCATCCACTTTGGGGGGATTCCCAAAACTCAAGAGTAACCGAACGCGGTCCCGTGGGAATGTCATGCTGGGGTTCAGCATGGAGATCCCTCTCCTCTGAACCCTTCTCCACTCCCAGGAACAAGCGAGAGTGGATAATTACCATTGGCGAGAGCCCTTTCCGTACTTGCGGGGACGAGAGAACCAAACAGCTTCGTGGGCCATATTTGCGCTTGTTTTTCCTTGGGAACGGACGTTTATTGAATAGCCGAAGCTTCACGTACTAAATGACGGGCTGTGGAAACGGCAAAAGGAAGAGAAGGAAAAATGAAGTTTCGGCGGTGTTGGTTGTGCTTTCACTTGTGGCGCAGCACCAGATTTTTCTTGCGACGAGAGACGATTGGCTGGAGCCGTGGGACGTCACCCCTCTCCGACACGTGACATGGTAGGCACTTGGAGAGCAGCGGAGCCTTGAACATCAAAAAAGAAAAAAAAGTTTTGGGAAACTGTCGCCTCCAATTTCCAGCAACAATTATATTCGTCGGCTGTCATTGAATTACTACTCCCAATGGTGTCAATAGACGGACCCTTCTTTGCTCCACTTACCCCTGCATCCTCTCGGCAGCGTCAGGATATAATGGCCGCAAAACAAGCAAAAACCGTCCGTTTCTCGCCTTCAACGAAACCACCTTCTAGTCCTGCAACCCCAACGACGGAGCCACGGACGGGACCGGCAGCTTTAGATAATGTCAGAAGTATTACGATGTATATCCAGAAGGCACTGAACGCCAAAGCTCAGGTGGGCAGTCCCAGGATTCTTTCACCAAACGGGCCAGAATCGGTGAAGCCAATATGCAAACCAATGAACATTGAGACAGGGCGACCCATCTGACTACTTTGAAATAATCACCCTCCTGCAACTTCGCCCGCCACAACGAAATTCTTTGTCTGCAGAGGCCCTTGTTCTTTGGGTTCGGGCATTTTCTCAAGTAGTCTCGTGCCTCTCCAGCCCTTTCCACTCCGTGGTCGACGCCCTGTTAGCTATCGACTGGACTGTGCAGGATGATGCGTTTGTTAAAGCTTATGCACACCTGATGGAGAACTTGGTGTCAGCTCATGCCTTTTACGTGGTCCCAGTGGCGAAAATGCTGATTGGGAAACTGAGATGGGGTATGTCTGTCGGTCCCTCAAGCCTCCATCGGTGACAGAACTCTGGGTTAATTTTTTTTTACACATCATCAGGAGCTGAGTCTTTGCCACAGTCACACGCACTTTTTGACCGCATCCACGCAATTCTGTCCAGCATAGTTCGCATCATCCCAACTGGTCCAACATTTATGCTGCCGCTGCTGGCCGAAAACTTCCCCCACAAGCGGGAGGAATTGTCTGTGCAAGTACATTACGTTCGCAACATTTTCCGGATTCTGGAATATGCACCTGTGCTGAGAGATAAGGCTTTGGCGCTTATCATCGATCGAGTTTTGCAGATTGATGTAAGAGGGTTGCCATCGCTGTCATCTTTCTCATCTTCAGGGAACTTACTTTTGGGCGAACTCAACAGGTGGACATTCAAATCGAGCTTGAAGAGATGGATGAGGAAGTGTGGGAAGACGTTCAACGAGCGGTGTTCAATGCTGATGCAGGCGGCAACCCTGATACCCATATCCACCCACTTCCCTCGCACACCCCCTTATTTGACGCCAACGGGCGTGCCCTTCCAACGGAACTGGAATCAGACTCGGATGATGATATTGATTTTGACTCAGATGACGAAGAAGGCATATCCCCAGTCGCCATTGAAATAAAACCAACTGTGGAAAAGCTCGACGCCATGCTCCGACTTGTGTTGCAATTTCTCAAAGATTACAGAGTAAAGCGGCCGGATGAAGACTTGCAGGAGTTGTTTGCTGGACTTCTGGACGTTTTCGACGCAGCCGTCCTTTCCACCCATCGGATGCGATGTGCCCAATTCATTTGGTTCTACGCTGCATCGTTGCACGTTGATTTTCCGGGATATTTTGTCACAGCGTTGGTGCGTCGTGGATTAGACGACCAAACTCCCGATATGATTCGGGTTTCGGCAATCGCATACTTGGGCAGTTTCCTTGCGCGATTTGTATGCGTGGATTTACCCTTTGTGCGGGATGTGCTGGGGTTGTTGAATAACTGGGCAGGCCAATATGTGGACCAGTATGAGGATGGGAAGGCTGCAGATCCAGAGCGGCATGGCCCATTTTACGCGGTCGTACAAGCTGTTGTTTACGTATTTTGTTTCCGGTGGGAGAAGTTGCTGGAGCGGGAGGATGGTACGGTTATGCGTGGGAGGTGGCCTGCTGAACTCGTAGGGTTTCACCGGGTGTTGACTTCTGCTAAATTCATGCCGCTCAAGGTGGGGTGCCTTTATTTTCAACTAGCCCTCAATGTTTCTAGAGATACTAAAGACCGGCCGTGCATTTGGTTATCAGATCTGTTCTCGGAGTATTTGTGAAGAATTCAACCGTCTCACCCGTACCCAAGAAATCTTCAACTACTTCCAATACATGGATGGTCCCACCGTTCTCTCCCGCCACGCATCCAGCACCTCTCTAAAATCGCAAGATACCACCAGCGACGCAAATATACCTCCAGCGCCTGCTAGTCCCACCAACGGCCATGGTACTAGTGGTGCGACTACACGTACTGTGGAACGTCTGGAAGCCTTTTTCCCCTTCGATCCGTTACCTTTACCGGCGTCCAAGCGATTCATCGAGCACATTTACATGGAATGGCATGGAGGTGGGGACGAATCGGAGAGTGAGGGTGGGACGGGATCGCTGGCTGGATCTTCGGTGGGGGATCCAATGTTCCTGGGCGTGTCATTAGAGGATCGGATGCTTAGTACGTCGTTGGAGGAGAGGCGCAGTTGGAGATGATGAGTGCCGTGATATCAAGCAGCTTTTGTTTTTCGCCTTCGGTTGTATGTATATATTGCTTCCCCGCAATGTTTATAGAGTATCATATCATTCAAAAATCCCAATGCCATTGCATATTACGTACAATATGGATGCCAACAAATAGAAAAATTTACACCAGAAAGAGTGGAATGGGTACTATCTATATTCCAAGCTCCAGCTCATCCAGCCGCTTTTGCAGCTTTCTCCGTTCTTCCGGCTCCAAACTGGAATCTCGTAAACGTTCTCTTAGTGCAGCGATTTGGCGCTGACTACGCAGGTCCTCTTCTTGTTCTCGTCTGAGCTGAAGATAGGTTTGTTCCGAAATGCGACCTGATAGCAATAGCATTTCGAGCGAGTCGACTTTCTCTGGTCCAAATTCTGATGATAACAAAAAATTTCAGTTTCAGAAAAAAATTGCGTACCAACTTCCATGTCAAATTGCGACCAGTACCTTCTTGCAATTCGGGTCCTGCCCCACTTTCCAGTCGGGATGGCAGTCCAATCTCCATCCCTACAGGAACCAAACATGCCAGTGGAAACACTCCGCCCTTCTCGCTTCCTTCAAGCGTTCCAAAAGCATAACCATCATCGTATGCCAATCGGACGACCACCCGATCTCCCGCTTTCAATTCCAGTTCATCCGCCATAACAGGTTTGTAAGCGTGGATAATGTTGTAAGTCCGGCCAATCGGATCTTCCGTGAAGGACGAGTGGCGACTTCGCCCATCCCATGCACCACCACTGTGGCGATCCGTTGTGTCGTGGGCGGCACCGTACACGGGTGGCGCAATCTCTGGTAATTTCGCCGCCGCTGAATGTAAATCTGGGTTACCACGTCGTCGAGCTGGCCGATTCAGCGGGTGCAGCGGAATTGCGACTGCCAGTTGATCGTTGCGGGATCGTCTCCAAACCCCCCTCGCCCCACGTGTGCCCAGAGTTCGATTAGTCACCCCCCTGGAAGATGCCCGGTCCATGCGGCGCCTTCGTCTCTCATACACAAAAGCAGTGATTCCTAGGCCTATTACCACAATGGGGGCTAGCACAGAAATAGCCAAAAGGTGAGCCGCCAGCCCTGCCGATTCCCCGGGAAGCGGCTCCCGAAATATTTCCTGCACTCTCAGGGCCCCCTGGTTCAAACCGTCCTGAGCCGACATGGTTTGATTCAAAATGGCGATGAAATATTCGCGGAGCGCACGCGTTGCAGTAATCCATCGCGGTGATGCAGCGGCCGCAGGGATATTGATCGCCTGCAGTCGATTGTCAATAAAATCACAGGGGATAGCAGCGCACACATTGGGGTCTAGAAAACCAAAGCCGTTAAGGAGAGGAGCTTGCCGAATTGAACCCCAATGGGTCTTACCCTTGTAAAGGCTTTCGATTGTTGGCGGTATTCCATGCGCTCTTGATCTGGCAGTCTGAACTGTCTCTGATGTCAGATAAAGTAAAGCTAACGCCACTTCCGTGTCATTAGGGTAGTGTCCAGCCTTCGTCATAGCGAGATGGTAACCTCCTAGCAGTGATGCTGGATGTCCTGGCGGATTTACCGGCAAAGAATTGTACAAATTGGTTCGATTGACTTTCGGTTGCAGTCGCGTGCGAATTTGCATATTGGCCGACATGCGTCCTTGATAGAAAATAGCTTCACCACGAAGCCAGGAATTGAGAGATTCCTGATAGGTCCACTTTAGCACTTCGGGTCGGAGCCAATTGGACCTCACCCAGTCGGACATGTGATCAAATGTTGCGACACCCGCTGGTGTATTGAAAGTGATCTGCTGTGGGTATTGGAACAGGGTGGCCCCAGATTGTGTCATTAACCATTCGATGGAGTTTTGAACGACTGCCTGATCTGCGTTTTTTTGTTAATCCGAATGACAAACTCCTGACATAATGCCGTAATAATCCCTCACCAGCAAACCCAGCAATGAAGCAGTGCATATTGGAATTCCCCTTTGCCCGTTCACCGGCCAAGATAATACTGCACGCGGTGGGAATGTCCTCCCATCTCTGGGGCTGTGTGACATTGTACAATTGCAATAAATCCGTGCGTGTGTACAGGACACCGTAATCTGCCCACATAGGCATCGCGACTTCAGAAGAAAACGCCAAAGAGGGTGAGTAATCCGGCTTCAAACCGGCATGCCCTACCCTCTATCCGAAACTTACTCAAATGCCCCTGATTGCCGTCATCCACAGCAGTCGACTGACTCTGTGCTGAGACTCGAGCGCGAATCTGTTCACCCACAGCCGGCTTGGATGCGTCCCTCCCAAAATAGAACAAGTTAAAAAAGGTCTCCGGCCATTCTTGCAGCCATTCGCTGTCGAGGGCTACAAGGTCATAGTTTCCATTCCCATTGTGTACGAATGGTTTGATGATTTCGAGATACGCTCTCGGGTCGGCAGCAGACTGAAAAGACATAAGGTAAACTCATCAATACTTTCACGCACCACACGAAGATTTCAACAAACAAAAACCCACCGACGGAATATCAACATCCACCCAAATCCCAGTTTGTTCATAGAACGTCTGTAGTAGGGGGACCAGGACGTTGAGTTCCTCTGTTGCGGACTCTTCGAAAATTGGTTTCATGAGCACTTTGACGTGCGGCTCGGGTGGTTGCGAATGCGACGTCTGGCGTTTGGCGAGCCGTTTCAACGCTGCGGAGACGAGTGAGTTGACGAGGCATTAATAGCAAGTAGTGGATAGCCGTGGCCTATCACCTGGAACACCCGCAATAGCAAGGGTTGGAGCCGAGCATAATAGGAAGAGGGTCACGAGTGAAAATAGGCGGCTGACAGAAGTAGCAGGACGGCAATGTGAGGTCAATGCAGCGGCTCGAAGACGGGACATGAGAAAGGGGTAACAGTAGAGGTTGAGGGCGAAATCAGGCAAGAAAAAGAGGATTTGGACATTGTCGAAATGCAAAGCGCAAGTTCTTTCTGGAGCTAGTGGGCTTGGTGTGGCTTATGTTATTAACGCGCTCACAACTTGGAACAAAACATTTTAAGTTAACTAGTCAATACCACCAAATCCCACTCATGCTCTTCTCTCCTTCTTTTTAACAAGGAATTCTCTCATGCTTGTTTTGCGGGGTTTTCAGCATCTTCATACGAGGGTGGTGATGTGTAAACGCGTTCGGGTGGTGGAGGAGATGATCACACCGTCGGAAGCCGCGGACGCTGGGTAGCTGGCTCGCTGAGCTAACCGGCATTTCGATATCCAGCAAGATCAAATCAAATTCGCTTTCACTCATCGTCTTTAGACACTCGAATCCATCCTTAAAGATATCCTCTTTCTGGACGGTGTGACTGCAATATGTTTGAGCAGTTTGACCAGTACGCGGTAATTTCGGGAATGATCCCGATCGTGATAGGTAGTGAGTGGGACTTGGATTGAGTGGGAGCGACCGATTCGCCGCAGTCATTCGAACAATGTAAGAATACAAGAAGCATAACACATGTTTCCCGGAGTATAACACGACGGTATCCCAAAAGTTGTGTGTAAACATCTTTTGAAAAATGTCGCACCGTCCTTTTGCTGGGCGTTGGTCTATTTGGTCAATGTAGTACTTGATAGTCCCACTGCTTCGTTGATTCATGAAAGCAAATCATAATACACAGCAGGGCGGCGACGATCACTGTCTAAAAGACCTTCACTGACATGCGCCATCCTCAACAAAAGATCTTCGTTCCACCTGAAAATCAAAACGTTCGCTTTGAGTGACCCGTAGGGCTTGAAAATTAAGATTTCTCCTCCCTTACCACTTGGCCTGGAATTGCATTCCTACAGGCACACCGGTTGTCTCGCTGTATCCAACCGGAACGGTAGCGGCAGGTAAGCCAAGTAAGTTCGCCAAGTCTACAGAAGGAAGATGCTCCACGTCAGGAGGGGAAGTAGCCATGAAATAACACCAGACGGTTTCTTACAAATGAAGCGCATCGCTTTTCCTGATGTGGTGTAATCAGAGACACCATGTGTCAATGCTGATTCAGGAATTTTCGGCGCTGTCACAGCAGTAGTGGGCGTGACAATCAAATCAACTTCCTCGAAAATCTTCTCCATCATTTTCATTCCCTTGGTTCTGACACGGGCGGCACTCAGGTAGTCCTGGAATTTTCGATGAGGTGTCAAGCCCGGGAGCCCACATACTACCAGGAAGCAAAGTACGCTTTACCGAAGTAGTAAGAGTTTTTTCCAATACCCCAAACATCATACGGGTTGCATAGGCAAATTCCTTCCTGGGAAGCGGAGCGGTGCTTTGCAGAAATTCCGATCCAACTGTGATCAAATGAGCCACACGAAGCAGCTCAAGATCTGGAAGAACTATGTCAACAATCTCCGCGCCAACGGACCTTGCATGAGATAAAAAATATCAATACATGAGCAAAACAAGATTTCGTGACAAGAAACCTCCTCGTATCCCCTTACTTCAACTTTTCCACAAACCCTTCGCAGCTGGAGACCACTTCCGCATCCGCGTGATTGAAATATGGTTCGTAGATACCAATGCGAATACCTTCCAAGGTGTCCGTCTAATTGGAGTTAGGGTTGCGTTCACGATCCAAACGACGCTTATTTGGTTCCCTTACCAAACCGAAGCTTGTGATTCTGACTGGGGGTTGATACAATGTATTCTAAAATAAACAATTCGTGTCACTGCGATCCAGGATTATGGCAGGTTTTATGAATGTGACTACCTGATCCTTTTCATCTCGTCCAGCCATTATCGCGTACTGTAAAGGCATGAGTAAGCATTTGATCAGTGCATCTCCTATCATGCGAGCAACCAACCCCAAGCGCCAGGTCATATGCCGTCGCGGCAATGGGACCATTTACAGTCACCGTCGGCGCGAGAGAGAACGAGCCGTGCTCGCTTATTCTCCCGTGCGTGGGTTTGAGGCCAAAAACGCCGTTGTAAGCGGCAGGGATGCGGATACTCCCACCGGCATCTGAACACAATTGCAATCTTAGGAACTACAAGTGCCGAACTTAAAATCTGGACCGCAGTAATCACCCACCAGCACCGATTGCCAAGGGGCAAAGTCCTGCGGCAACCGCACATCCTGATCCTCCCGATGACCCGCCAGTGAAGTGGTCGACATTATAGGGGTTGCGAGGAGTCCCGGTTGCGGCATTACAGTTGGTCACATCAACTCCAAACTCATGCATGTTGGTTTTGCCTAAACGAGCGGTGTGGTTTGTGTACATTGGTAATAGTTGCACTGGAAGCCGTGAGCCGTGTGCCAGTCTCACCAATGATAACTCCGCCTGCCCCGCGGAGCAGGGTGACCAAATGGGCATCTACAGAGGGCTTCAGATGAAGGAATTTTGTGCCAACCCCTGGACCACTCGCTTAGCGACGCCTGCAGTAACTTTTTTTTAACAGAGTTGGCGAATGATTACCAGTTTCGTACGGCAGCGCATCAATCTCATCCTTGATGGCTTAAAAAGAGGATCAAAAGTTTGCCCTGGAACAATACGGCTACGAATCGGAAAACTCACCAACCGGAACACCGTCGAGTGGACTCAGATACTTTCCCTCCTTGTACCTGAGGGTGGATTCCTTGGCTTGTTGCAAAATCTCTTCATTTTGGTGTTTAATTACGGCAAGCAACTTGGGCGTCCGCGCAGTATTGCTATTTTCAATTGCTTCAATGACAGCTTCCGCAACCTGGGAACGAACCGGTTACCAGAGCCCCAACTTTCGTAGAGGGATAGAAGACTGAAAAGCTAACCGCTGTTGGTGTCGTCTTGCCACTCTTAAACGCATCGTGAAAGTCCTTTGCCGAACGGAAAACGGATGGTTCTCGACCCTCAATGTACAAGCTGGAAAGGTCCGGAGTCGGCTCCTGTTTGACCCAATCCTTGAGAATTGCATAACAACGGGTCCAAATAACAACGAAGATTCAACCTTAATCGGACCACCGCTCTCTTCCACCAATTTAAGTGGCATAAATGTTGGCATTTCTCCAAACTCCTTGCCCCGCAGGACAAACATATTACTATCGCTCTGAATTTTGGAAGCGATTCCCAAAAATCCCAACTTGTTCGGGCAACACAGAGAGAGATATATACACAACGTCAATATGGCGGGTGACTAAAAAACAATGGATAAGGTTTAGCCCATATGTATCGTACCCATTCAATTACGTGGGTAAGGACGACCAGGAGGCTGGCCGTGACAGTGGGAGTCTGAAGAGAATGCAGGTTGTACGGGACGTCGTCCTGTTGGGGGTAGTGTGAGGTCGCTGGTTACCACCACTGTTACCGAGTGCAGTCCCCTTCCTAGCAAACAACCTGCACCTTTGACGTCTTGTCTTTGTCAGACATGCTTCAAGATGGACAGGTACTCTAATATTATTATGTAAGTATCTGCCTATAGGTAACTTGAGCGGGTGAAAAACCCTCTAACAAGCCAAGTCGCGGATATATTGAAGTCGCGGATGTTGCATGTTGGTCAGCAAACATGCGCCACTCGTACTGTCGCACAAGAAAGAGAAGAGCCCGAACAGTGCTTGTTTGTTGTGAAGAGGGCACGCAAGCTCCAGCCGGGGGGTTTGCTGAGGTTCCATATTCCCGGTCGCGGAACGATGTTTCCGATTAGCTCATTTGACCCAAAGTGGATACATTTGTGGCTTGTGGCTTTCACATTTTTGGGTCGTCCCCGCAGCTTCCTCTCCAGTCTAACTTTCTCTCTGTACAGGGCGTCCTCTTGCGCCCTGTACAGGGCCACTTTAAAAAAGAGGGCACGGTTTAACTGGTTCAGAGCTGGTCCTGCCCGTGTGTTGTGTGGTCCTCTGGGAGCAGTGCGTGGGTGTTGGAAGATCATATTGAGGTTATGGGAGGAATCGATATATTCACTACTAGTACAACTACACAGTTCCACACCTTATATACCTGGTTACATGATGTAACACTTTCTGGAACTTTCCAGACTGCGCGTCTCACTTAGCTCATCAGCCCATCAACCTTAGCTAAGCCTGATTACGCGTCGCTATCATAAGGTGACTATCCTAACACCGCACTCGACGCGTAATGCTCACATAATCTGCCACTTTTCCAAATCGGGCTATATTGCGCTGCATTACCCGTTCCGCCGATCCAACTCCTTTAGCTCTCAACTCGCACTTGTTCCACCTTCGCCCACCGCCATGGCTCAATGCCATTGGCTCGTTTCCACTTAATGCTGTCCAAAACAGCTACTCCCGCACGCTCCCAACGTCCCCCACTCATTTCCTGCTTGTTTCAAGCATTTCCGTCAGCTTTTCACCCCGCTGCGTCTTTTCCAATTTTTCGCACTTTTCCACGGTGTTCCCGGCGTCAATCCGGGACTCGTTCGACGTAAATGTTGATACTTTCGGGTTCGGCAGTGTTGGTGGGACGCTGCCGGCTTTGTTGGCAGGGAGAATGCCGAGTTCTTGGCGATGTTTGGTGAGTCTTTCCGTCGGAAGTGGTTTCGTAAATATGTCGGTGATATTCTCGTCAGTGGGACAATGCTGAAGTTGGATTGTTTTGTCCTGAACACAGTCGCGGATGAAGTGATAGCGGATAGCGATGTGCTTTGTCCGCTGTGACGGGCCATTGTTGTTTGCGAGCTCGTTTGCTCCGAAGTTGTCGATGTTGAGAATGGTGGGTTTTCCGGTTCTCTTTTCCTTCGGAGTTAATTTGTCGACAATTCTTCTTAACCAAATAATCTCTTTTGCAGCTGTAGCAGGCGCAATATACTCCCCTTCGACGGTAGAAAGGGCGGTGCAGGTTTGTTTCGCACTTTTCCAACTGACAGTTCCCTTTGTCAGTTTCAACGCGTATCCACTTGTTGACTTTCTGTCTGTCCTGTCTCCTGCCCAATCCGCATCACAATAGGCAATCAACTCCGAGGTCTTTCTTTCTTTGCGTCGAAAAACAAGCAAGTAGTCAGCGGTGCCTTGCAGGTACCACATAATTCGTTTTACTGCAGTCCAGCAAGCTTTGTTCAGTTTCTCAACAAATCTTGCCACAATTCCAACAGCCGCAGCTATATCAGGTCTAGTGCAGACCGCCGCATACATGAGCGCACCAACGGCCGACCGATATTCCGTCTGGGACACCTCTGCAGCTTCGTCTGGCTCCCTGTAGCAAGGCTCCTAGGAACGCTGCGCAGGGTAGTACTGCGCAGGGGTTCAGGAGGAAACGGGGAGACGTCGTTGGTAGAGGTAAGGACGTCGACGAGAACGGACTTGATACCGGAGTCGACGTAGCGATAGCG
>JADGKA010000175.1:0-32771 GCA_027604605.1 Borealophlyctis nickersoniae | reverse complement strand
GTGCCGGGATTTATATGAGAGTGACAGTTGCGGTCGGCTCTTGAATCTTGGCTCATTTGTTCCTTTCATTTCCTTTGCTGGTGCTAGGCTTGCCCGTGGGCAACTTTTTCACCTTTTTTGTAAACATGCTCGTGTCAATGAGTTTCGATTTCATCGGGTTTCTCCTGACATCCTTGCTGGCCACGTCTCATGCGGCGCGGGTATGTGCAGTGTAACTTGCAATCCTTGAAGGTCTCAAATTGTTCGTCTAAAATCTTCCCTTGCAGTGCGGCTCTCGCTCTGGCTTCGGTGTGACGCTCCTTCGTTATGTAGGTGGATGTAAAACCCATTGTTGGCCATTGGATTTTGCTGATTGGTTTTCTGGGACAACAGGGATTTTACATCAAAACCAAGGCACTTGAGGGTGGATTGGGTCCCAACAAGTATTACGACCCAGAGAACCCAGAAACCGACGAAGACATTGCCGTTCAAAACGAGTGGATTTCGTATATCCTGATAATGGTTGGGTTTTTCATAATTTTGGTACGGAAAATGCTAAGGCCTTTGGCGTCGACTGCTGTATTAGATTTGACCTCATTCTCTCTGTATAGCGGGCAAACGCAGATTTTGTTCGTGTTAAGCGCATGCGGGAGATTGTTCTGGCGCCGCCTGAGGGCTCCCCGGCGTGATTTTTGTTATGCTTGGGAGCGTCTGATGGAGTGAAGGGATACATTACATTTCGTATTTGGAAAAATTATATTGGAACCTCTTCATCCTTGCGCTTCTAGAACATTGGATCCGTTTGTTGAAATATTCTCTCAGCCGGCAATCAAATGCATTTTAGGAAACGAACACCAGCCAATGAGGGAGGGAATACCGGAATTCTCGAGACAAGGGAAACGCATGTCGGCAATCAGGGCATTTTGACTCTTCTTTATCGCTAAGGAGGAAAATTGGTTTCGTTTTTTGCGTGCGCAATGGATATCCCAGCTCCGCGCGTAGTGTATTCCCCACTCCCGAAGACCCATCCCGAATCAAACAAAAATGGATTGATGCAAATGACGCGAGTCGTTTGTTCTCGCGGAACAGATGGACAAATTCTTTCTTGCTTTTAACACTGCTCCGACCATGCCAGCGCGTCGAACATCCACATAACATTGTCTCTGCGATATCAAATACCAAGTATATGCATCCAGTGGGGACTTGAACCCACACTGAACGCTTTGAAGGTTTTGTGACCGGGTATCAGCCGGCTCACCCGAAAGTAAGCCGTTGCCGAGGAAGCACCAGGAGGAGGCTCCCGGTCGTTGCTTCCCACATACCTTGAACTCCTGCACGCACCACCCTTCACTAGCCTCTCGTATCTGAAAGAAACAAGAGAATACAGCCAAAAAACAAGGAAAACAAGACGAACAAAAGGAGAGAGAACACCGTTTTCGTTAACGAGGCAGGCAAGTCATAAACCACCACTCCCCGGCGCAAGTTTGTAGACATCCCTGAGTCTGCTTTTGGACGGCGGTGTTTGGAAGTAGGACAAGCGCAACTGCGCGCGAAGCGCCGGAATTTCGCTGATTCAAAATTTTTTGAACTTATACGTATTTGGGAGTGTGGTGAGTGCATGGTCGTGGATGATGTGAAGTAGATAGTTCTCCAAAAAGCACCCATCCCAAAAAACCCGGGCACATGCGAGTTTGAGACAAGTGGCGGCGAACCTGCTCATGCCAAGTCGGGGGTTTTGCAACACCCCAAACCAACCACCCATGGGGGGCGGCCCATGTGAATACCGCATCATCCGGCGAGCCCCACTGGACACCAGGTGCCACCTGGGTCTTCCGTGGCACCCCCAAGACAACCGGCCCAGTTTAAAGACATATGACAGGTCTAAGTGCAGCGGTGGCAGACGCGTCTGCAGGTGCAGAGTTGGGTCGACGGAGGCGGTGGCGGAGTGTGAGGAAGAATGAAGTACAAAGGGAAGGAAATAGTAAACAAAAGCGCGAGCTTGCACGGAAACACACAGAAACCAGTTGGAACTTGGCGCATTCTGAACAAATATTTCAGACGAATGGGCAAAGTTGGATCTGGTTCTATGGTTTCTATGAAAAAACTCGGGACTTGTCAAGATGAAGAGAAATGAAAGGGGAGAGAAAGGTTAGGACGGACCGCGCCCCTTTTATAATCCTTCGGGGTGGCTTGTGAGGTTACACAGGCATGGCGCAGGGGACTGTGATTGCTTTGATTGGCTGGCAAGGACGTTCCCTGATGACGCAAGAAGGGACTTCCCCAAATTACATTCATGGAAGGGCCCCAATTTGGGTTGATTGGTGGTCATGCACACGTCTCGTCGAGCCGCGTCTCCATCATCTCACCTACATACCCATTCACTCAAGTGACACTTGCTGGCTCGCGGAGAAGGATCTGCTGCTCACGCATAACACGTCTTAACCGCTACATTTACGAAAAGGCCTCACGCCCAGCAGGACCAAGCGGCGGTGGTGGAGAAGACGAATTCGTATTCAAGGAGTTCCACCTGGTTAATAATCGATTTGTGGCTCCCCCCAAGCTCGTTGTTTTGCTGTGGAGGCTGACATCTTGCTTGCTGGTAAACTGCCAATGCATGGCGCAAAAGAGCCTTCTGATCCTCAACCCTTTCTGAAAGGGTTGGCCAGCCTGACGAAAATAATTGTGGACAAGGCGGATAGACTTCTTGCTCTTTGTCAGAGCTACTTCAGCAAAAACATCGATATGCGGAGCTGAGGAGGACAATGTCACGTTTCTTGGAAAAGATCCAGACATTGACACATGGCAAACAACGGTTTCCCACATTGGATTGAACCGATGTGGGCTTTCTCCAAGGAGTCCAAGGAGCGATTGAAGCGGACCCATAATGCGCTGTGTGTGCTGCAAGAGGGAGTCAAGAAAGCGAGAAATGTACTTACCGTCGCAAGTTTGCATCAGGCCAAACATGCAAGTGATGCAGGTGATACCGGCGGTCGTGAGCAGGGCGCAGTCACGGCAAGCCACTTCACCCCCACAAACAATTACCTACTTAGCTATCTAACGCTCACCCATCATATTCCCGCATCACGGTGATCCTGTAAATCTTGCTTGGCAATGTCGTCTCGAACCCGTACCATATCACTGCTTGACAATGACCTGGTTCGTATTCTGCCGTATCATACCCGCTGTATCTTGTTGCGGTTGGACCAACACTTCCTTCAGTACAAGTTCTCCATGCAACAGGCCGTGCTGGAGCTTTACCCGACGGCGGAAGTCTCTTACCGCTTCAAAAACAGGAGTTCGAAAACCCATAAATACACCCCAGAAGCCTTCGAAGTCTTGAAGACACGGCTGGCAGGTGCGTCGGCAAAGGAGAACCGGTGTTACCTACTCATCCGCTGCCTCAAATGACCTGCCTCGACTCGTTCTAGACCTTGCCAAAGTTCGTCTAACTCCAGAAGAGCACAAATATCTGGTCGACAAATGTCCCTTTTTTGGCCCCAAATACATCAGCTTCCTTTCCGAATTCCGCTACAAACCCGAATCCCAAATCGAACTTTCATTGACCGCAGACAACGACATTTCATTATCGATAACGGGCACCTGGGTGGAAACAATCCTTTATGAAGTGCCTGTACTTGCCCTCATCAGCGAAGTGTACGCTGAATGTATTGACCGCGACTGGGACATGGAAGGTCAATATCAGCTGGCGCGGGATAAGGCCTCAAAGTTGATTGAGGGAGGTTGCAGATTCAGTGATTTTGGGACGAGACGAAGGAGAAATTATGAAACGCAAGATATGGTTGTGAAAGCAATGATGGAGGTCCAAAGGGAGGCGGAAAAGGCGGCCGGTGACGGCGTGAAGTTCGTGGGTGGATTTGGTGGGACCAGCAATGTTCACTTTGCGATGAAGTACGGATTGACGCCCATTGGAACTGTGGCTCACGAGGTGGGATAAAGTTTGAATGTCGACAAGCGCTCCGGAGGTACCTCTAACACACCTTTTCACTTTCCATCTAGTGGGTCATGGCTGTGTCGGTTCTCGAATTAGACCTGAAACACGCGAATCGGCAGGCATACACCAAGTGGCTCCAAGCAACGAAAGAGAACTTTGCGGTTGCACTAACGGACACGTACGGCTTGCCGGCATTCTTCGCTGATTTTGATGCGGACCTTGCTCGAGCCTATAAAGGAGTCCGCCATGATTCGGGAGATCCCCTGGAATTTGTTGATCACGTTGTCCAACATTACCGGAGCGTCGGGGTTCCAGCGCAAGGCAAATTGATGGTGTTTTCTGATAGTCTGAATGTGGACCGGTGTTTGAAAATCCAGAGCTATGTCGCGGAGCATGGTGGGGGATTCGTTCCAATATTCGGCATTGGTACCTTTGTAAGTACCATTTTCACAGGTCTTTTCGAAGGCGTGTCAGACAGGCGTTTGTTGACAACCATTGATGGCGACAGTTTACGAACGACTTCAAGCGAAAGAGCAACGGGAAACCAAGCGAACCAATGAACATTGTCATCAAGTTGCATCAATGTGATGGCAAGTTTGTTGTGAAGCTGAGTGAAGATAAGTCGAAGTCTCAGGGCGACGAAAACGCTGTTCGTCAGGCCTTGGAAACGTTCAAATTGAATTGAACGCGGGATATATATGCAATAACAAGCAGGAAATTATTAAATGATATACATAATATAATTGTGACCCTTTGCTTTACATAACTCGGTGATGGACGTAGGGACGGGATTGGCGTAACTCTGGGACTTCTGTTAGACAGTGGATGATGAGAGACCGTGCAGGCATATCGGCCTTTTGCTATCCGGAGGTCATCCGAATGTACCAATGAAGTTGGATCAGAATAAACCAATTCAAGTGCGCCGACTGAGGCGCACGTCCGCGGTTTCCGACAAAGACGGGCCCGGTGTTTCTAACGGAACCTACACTAAGTTTCCTCAGAGTGCAACAAACAGCCAACGGCATACGAGGCAACTAACATGAAACAGCGTGGGAAGCAAAATCGTATTTACAAATAGCATTAAAATCCGTGTGGTATGCAGGAAAGCGCCAAACAAAAGTTGTGACAGGAATTGTGGGGAAGCTGGCAAAGTACGTGCACATCGCGGCCTCATGTACCATTGATGTTCTGCTCGCGGAGTTCGATAACAAAAAATCAGTCCCCATCCATCAATCCGCAACACTGATTGGAACAGCAAAGTGTCACTACCTTCTTGGTACCTTTCGCTATCGAGTCCAGCTCTTCCATCAATCGTTTGTTGCTCATTTTCAATTGATTCAGCTCAAACTGTAAGCTCGTTGTCTGTTCCAGGCCCAGGAGTGCAAAGATGTCTTCGTCCGCCCACTTTCCATCCAAATCATTTTCGACTCCAGCCGCCGCGTTGTTGATCGAGACCCTTATAAACAAAAACGCACCAGGAGAGCCGCCGCTTGAGTATACTGCAATGGATGCTGGAATGAACCGATCATCGCTTTCGATCGAGCAGCGGAGGGGTTCCGCGTCCGCATTGTTACCGCGCTCGGCTCGGGACACGTGGGAAAATAATTCCTCCCGGAGTTTGTTAATCACGCGGGACCGATCGCCGTCGTAAATAAAGTCGAGCAGCGAACGCCCATACAAATCGCCCGCCGTCGAGCCAAATATCGGATACGAGGTCGGGCTTACATAGAGAAACAAGCCCTCCGGCGATATTTTTGCCCAAAAATCCGTGTCTGGCCCACCTGCGGAAGCAGCACCAGAAGCACCAGAAGCACCAGAAGCACCACCACTTCCCCAGCTCCCCGCCACCGACCTCGCAAGCACTCGTTGCTTCAACTCTCCAACCCTTCGCTGCCGCCCACTCAATATAAAACATTTGGTTCGCTTCCGATTTTTCATCTCGTACTTGTGCCCCGTCACGTCCAGCCAAACATGGCCTGAAAATTTGCGTCGGAAGCGATACATAATTGACACCGAATCGCCCATCCCAGCGCACTTCAGCTCGCGCATGAGCGAAATCAAGTCGCCTGGATGGCAGAATTTGGAAATGTTGCGGCCAATCAGCTCCCCCGATTCGTACTCTAGCATCTCTTTGGAGGACTGTGGTGACGCGAAAAGAATGATACCGCGGGAGGACAGGATGTGGATAAAATCCGGCGAGTTCTGAATCAAGTTGTACTCTGAGATGGCTTCAATGTCCAGGGCATCTGCTACGGAGGGAGCAGCGGCGGCCGCATCAAACATGTCAATGTCCAGGTCCAAGCCAGGGTCGACCGGAGCCACCGTCGACAACTCTTCCGAACTCGTCTCAAACCCAGCGAAACTATCATTGATCATCGCCAATGCCGCTGGTGACGAGCATGTATCATCCGGCAAGAACGGCGGAGAGGTTATCCAACCGGACGGCGTCGACGTTCCCCCTTTCGAGGGGGGCGAGGTGGACTGGTCCGAATGATAATCGCTGCTGGGTGACGCCGCAATCAGTCTGGGCGACGGTAATGATCTCCCAAGACCTGGCGCGCCGCTGTTGAAATCTATCACATAGCTGTTGTCTAATGCCGAAGGCGAGAGCGATTAAGGATAAATGAGCGTCGATCAATGGCCACGTTACATCCCGTACCTGCCAGTCTTCGCAAAATCGCGCGGGACTGTTGCATCAAATCCACTTGAAACCCGACCAGGTATGATACCGTATTACTGTCGTCAAGAGACACGGGTACAATGGTGATTAAATTTACAAATGGCTGAAAAGAAAAGTAAGTAGGAGTGGCAGTGTCGCACCACCCAATGGCAAGTTCAGAAGCGACAACATACCTCGCCGCCTTTCTTGTAGTTGATATTGATGTACTGGCATTCCATGAGTTTATCCACACTCCTCTTCAGTTGGTATACGACGCCATTGTCGACATGTTTCCTCCTCGCCCCCTTTTCGACCTTCCCGTCCGGAGCTGATAATTGACAACGACAACAGTGCTTGAGAAACCACAGGCAGCGACGACGGCATCAATGCAGCAGGGCCACTCACATTGCAAAAACCTGCAGTTCTTTCCAATGATCTCACGGGATGTGTAACCAGTCAACGTCTCAAAAGTCTGGCTGGCGTACACGATTGGAAGATCATACTGTTTCGCGTCCACAACGATGAAGCTGGAACTCAGGTCGATGGGGCCAAGGTCGATGGTTGGGTTCGGCCGGGTGGCCACGCGTGATAGAATGGACAGCATGTCGAATCCCGAGTTGGAGTACATGCCGTAGTAGGAAGGAGGGATGGTTGGGCGAGCTGCGATGGAACGCGTTAGGCGCATATCTTGCGGGCGAGCCACATGTTATTTGCGATGCGTACCGAGCGCTTGACATGTTTCTGGATCTTGCTCCATGTCGTTGTCACCTTTACCCTGTCGCGCCATGAATAGTCTCGATCGTTTGAGATTCCTGTAGCAGGGAGCCGCCAGAAAGGAACATGGAACGATGGGACTTGGTTCCCAAGCCGCGTCGTATAATCTCAAAGCATCATGTGCTTACAGTTCACCGAGAGGCCAATTCATGGGTTCCGCAGAGTTTGCAATGTCTGGCAAGTTCATATTCCAATGATCTCTCGGCCGAAATGGGACGGGGTCGTGGGACGAAACGCGGCCGGGATGGATTGGCGAAAAGACGGTTGGCAGTGTTATTGAAGACGTTGAGAACGGCGGAGAGGATGGGGAGGTGTTGCCGTGTCGCTGCCGCTACTACTGCTGCTGGTGGGTGCTGAATTATTATGGGGCAAGTGCAAATGAAAGGTCAGAAGGTAAGTCTATTTCAAAGGTACGGCGCGGCAAGCGCGAGATGGCCTCGACAAAGCGTCAAAATATTTGGAGTTGCATGATATATGTGCAATTGGATCGGATTTGGGGCAGCCCAAGCACTTCATGTCGGAGACACGGATCGCCAACCGCACCAAACCGAAACCGGGGAGGAGATGGGTGCGCAACGCTTCACACTGCACACTTCCTCAGACCGCTACGCGCTGGAACCAGCACCGTCACAGCCCCGTCCTGTCAACGTCGTTTTGCAGGTTTGCTCACCGGATTTTTCCTTCACATCCCAAGCGCGCAGAACGCACAGTTCATTGCAAAACAGCGAAGAAGAATTGGACGTTGGATGGAGAGAATTGGAGGGAAGATGAATGATTTATCATGGGGGGAGAACACGCTCATTTTTAGGGGCTGTTGGGAATGGGATCGGCCGATCACCCCCGCAACCCCGATCTTGGGCGCGGTCTGGTCTCTGGGTCGCAACCCCGTCCCCAGATCCAGAAACCATATTGCATGACGGTCCGCAATCCGAAATGCCGGATACTGGCGCCCGTCCCACTTTTGGGAACGTAACTTAAAACTATAATAATGCCTAAGACTATTACGTTATTACGGCTTTTTCCATGGCACCAAATAAAACAGAATGTATTCCTAGATAGACCCTCTTATATACGAGACATACAGCACGCGTCGCTTCTACTTCAAGCCATCTCCATCATCAATTGGATACCCCGTAGCACGATCCTCTCAGAAACCCTATCTGGTATAATGTCGTGCAAGCTGCTTTGGGCTCAAATTGGGCCCTCGTACCATGGCTCGTCGCCCAACATAAAAAATGTCGCAAACTTAAATTTAAATAAAATCGTATTTTTCTCTTTCATGTACAAAGAACAGCAAGCAACGAGCAAGCCAAATTCCACCCCACATACAATCACCGTCCCGCCGGTCCTGACCACTGGGGCGGTGGATATTGTCCAGCAGGAGGTGCAAAGTGCTGAGGCGGAAATGGGGGAAACGGCGCCGGTGGTCCTGGCGGTCGTCCAAAAGGTGGTTGCTCTACAATTCCAAAAGTTATCAGTAAACACCCACAGTTGCAGGACAAGACAAAGCGCTCCTCACATACGCATTGATTGTGGAGGGAATCCACCGGGAGGGGGCCCTTGGAAGCCGCCCGGGGGAGCGGCAGGAAAGCCTGCAGGTGGCCCTTGGAACATTGGCGGAGGCGGTCTGCCCATGAATGGGGGTCCTCCCATCGGTGGTCCGGCCATTGGCGGTCCTGCCATTGGTGGTCCTCCCATTGGGGGCACCATGGGAGCGGCAACGGGTATCGGCATCGGTGGAGCGCCCGGACGCGGTCGTGCGGGGATATCGGCAAATAACCGATTTGGCATGTGAGCTGGTTGGTTTTTACGTGCCTGAGCAGCAAGCAATCGCTCTAAAGGAGGTCGGAACCGTCGACCGGTAAGACGCTGCAGTTGTGATGGCAGAAAAGCACAAAAAACCGGAACAAACCTGCAGCGGAACCATGTCTCTCCCCCTTTCCGTCCTTCTTGAATGCAAACGACACAGTGATGGGTTTGTTCATCAAGAATTGACCGTTCATTGCTTCAATCGCAGCATCCGCGGATTCAAAGTTGTCGTACGCGACGAATCCATAGCCCTTTGAATTTCCGGTGTCGGGATCCCGAGCAACCTTGAAAGCCCAAACATTAATACATCAACAAAATCGGGAGAGTAATAACCCGTCTTCACCTTCGGCGTCTGCACGATAACACCAAAGGCACTAAATGTGTCGTACAACAACTTTTCGTCCACATCGGGATCCAGGTTACCGATGAATAGTGACGCTCCCACATCTAAGTTCTTCTTATCCGATGTTGCCTTGTTGACACGAATAGGTTTACCATACAGCTTAATCATGTTCATAATCTGTGTGGAAACGGCAGAATCAGCTCTGAATTGAGTTGTTGGAACGCGGCTGCAAGTCCGGTTACCTTTATTGCATAATCGGCGTCTTCTTCTGTCATGTACTCCACGAAACCATAACCCTGATGCGACTGCGTCACTCGGTCTTTTGGTAAATGAACGTTAACTGTGCATTGAAACCGTTGGAGTTAGAGGGACTGAAACGAACTCCCTCGTCTCCCGACCAATATCCTTTGAAATTTGCTCGTTTGCTCACCCACAGGCCCGGCCTGAAGCATAAGTTCCCAGAGTAGACCTTCACTGACCCTCTCATCAATATTGCCAACATAAACGGTGGCATCCTGGTTGCGCTCTTCGGGAGGTCGGGAAGCCATGGCGAATGTCGTAATTCAAATTGGAGATCACCTGAAAGCGCAGCGCTTGAAGTTGGTTGCTATGGCCGGACCTTTGGCTGAGTCATGCATGGCTTTCGGACATCCTGCGGAAACCCCAACTTCTGGACTCGCCCCATTCGCCCCACCCAACGGTCGATGCTTTGGTCTTGCTCCCGCAGTCCCAGCCTGCACGTTGTCTCATTCTTCAGAAGCATCGCCCGTCGTACGCCCTGGCTTACACCGCCAGTTGCATTGTCCAAGAGATACGCTGATACCTCCTTGCTGTTCGCCACCAACCTCCGTTGTGATCACCCACTGCGATTCGGTTCCGCTTCTCAACCCTTCAGCAGTTTAGCGAAAAGAGAAGAATCATCAGCAGCACATATATTCCCCGACATGAGTGCACAGCTTATTGACGGAAAGTCCTTGGCGGAGTAAGGGTCCATACTAGTTTTACACTGTAACCGTGAAGAACTCGAGCCGCGTTTTAAATTTGTGCAAACTTTGCCAGTTCAATCCGTGCTGGCCTTAGTGAGGAAGTGAAGTCTCTCCGCGAACGCTATGATGGCTATACCCCGCATCTTGCCATTGTGCAAGTCGGTGATCGTGAAGACTCAAGTGTGTACACGCGCATGAAGCAACAGGCTGCTGCTAAGGTGCCGACCCGTGCCATCTCGGTAGTCACTTGGGCCGTGCATGGCTCATAGTACTTTTTGGCCGTAGTCAGGAATCAAATGTTCATATCAGAAGCTTGACGCCGCCATAACGCAGTCGGAGGTGAGGCGAACCGTCTGGAGGGCGATCGTCAGTGGGCGTTGTAACCGGGGTCATTGTGGTTTCAGTTGCTTTCGATCGTACAAGATCTCAATAACGACTGGACAATTCATGGAATTCTTGTGCAATTGCCGCTTCCGGAACATTTGGACGAGCGCGTGATCACAGATGCCATTGATGCGAAGAAAGATGTGGACGGGTACATGTCGCGCGTAATGATTTGAGTGGATGGTATTGGAGCACTTATGAACCCTGGCGCGTGTTCCTTCATCTGCTTTAGCTTTCACTCCCTCAACATCGGACAACTGGCAAAGCGTGACCATGAACCTCTTTTTGAGCCATGCACGCCCAAGGGTGTCATTGAGTTGTTGAAACATTCAGGTGAGGGATAGAGGCCGGCATGGAATGTTTAATGAAAATTTTAACTTCTTCTCTTCAAGGCGCTCAGATGAGCGGAAAGCATGCGGTGGTTATAGGAAGAAGTAATATTGTGGTGAGTCCCTGCTAAACAGATTGTTCATGTTGCGGACCATCAATCGCTGACTGCCACTGTAGGGAATGCCAGTTGCGCACTTGCTTCAAGCACAAAACGCGACCGTAACCGTTTGCCATTCGAAGACCCAAAACCTTGAGCAACTTGTGAGTTTTATGTCTTGGGCTGGATGCCGCGGCTTTCATTCATCGTGCCCTGATTACAGGTGCGGACGGCAGATATCGTCATAGCGGCCGTGGGAAAAGCAGAGTTGATTAAGGGATCATGGCTGAAGGAGGGTGCGGTTGTGATCGACGTTGGAACCAACGCAGTCCCTGGTAATCCTTCCATGTGATCTTCCGTCCCCTATGTGAAGCGGTCTTTAAAATTCGCTGGTCTCTGCAGACGCAACCAAAAAGTCAGGGGTGCGGTGGGTCGGCGACGTTGAATTCGAATCGGCGTCTAAAGTCGCCGCTGCGATCACTCCCGTCCCGGGCGGGGTTGGCCCTATGACCGTTGCAATGCTTATGTCTAACACTGTGTTGAGCGCGAAGCGATTTCTCAGAGGCTACAAGCGACCGACAGATTATTTGAGACTGAAGCTCGAGACGCCTGTGCCAAGTGACATTGATATCGCGATGGCCCAAAGACCAAAGCCTGTTAGAGTTGTTGGGGAGGAGTTGGGTTTGTTGGACTCCGAGGTAGGGTGCTGGAAGGTTTTTTGACACATTGTGGGCGTGGCTAATCACGCCTCTACAGCTGGAATCATACGGTCAGTACAAAGGGAAAGTTACCCTTTCGGTTCTTGATCGGCTTAAACACCGGAAAGACGGGAAATACGTTGTCATCACCGGGTATGGTTTTCAACCGTCCCAGTTCTTGCGAACCCCGACCATATTCCTCATTCTACTTCAGGATCACTCCAACGCCGCTCGGAGAGGGGAAATCCACTACATGCATTGGTCTCGTGCAAGCACTGGGGGCGCACTTGAAAAAGACCGCATTTGCTTGTGTGAGGCAGCCGTCGCAAGGGCCCACCTTCGGAATCAAGGGTGGGTGGGGAAACGCAATGGTGACACCTCAGTGATAAGCTAATCTTGAGGGTCTCAATATCAGGTGGGGCTGCAGGAGGAGGGTACTCACAGGTGATTCCGATGGATGAATTCAATCTTCATCTGACGGGAGACATTCATGCCGTAACTGCTGCGAACAATTTACTTGGTGCGTTTGGTCGTTGCCTGTCGGATTCCCACTTTGTGTGGGCGCGTCATAATCTTAGCATGCAAATGATTTTGGCAGCCGCCGCAATCGACGCGCGAATGTTCCATGAGGCTACCACTCCAAATGACGAGGTTGGATTTTAGGTTGATTGTTGACTTGGGAAACCCACTTCATTTATCCGCATCTCTTCTTGACGAACAGTCACTGTTCAATCGTTTGGTTCCAGCAAAGAAGGGAGTGCGCAAGTTCTCAGATGTGATGTTGAAGCGCTTGAAGGTTGATTCCGTCTCCGCCATGAAGTCATCGTCACAACTCTGTTGCTAAAATGTTTTATCTTCAGAAAGTTGGCATTGATAAAACGGATCCCGATTCACTTACTCCTGAAGAAAAGCGTCAATTCTGCCGTCTTGACATTGACCCGTCCACAATCACCTGGCAACGCGTTTTGGACACAAATGATCGTTACTTGCGGCGAGTTACTGTTGGGCAAGGTCCTCAGGAGAAAGGGCTTGAAAGGCAAACCGGCTTTGACATTGCTGTAGCCAGCGAGGTCATGGCGGTTTTAGCATTGACAACTTCACTCGCGGATATGCGGGAAAGGTGAAGACGGCATTTGGTTTTGCTTTGGGAGTCAGATATCTTGAACTCACTCGGTCGCGTGTGGATAGACTGGGTCGTATGGTGGTTGCCAGCAGCCGGTCTGGAGATCCAGTTACCGCGGACGATATCGGCGCTGGCGGGGCATTAACCGTTCTGATGAAAGATGCCATCAAGCCGAACTTGATGCAGACACTGGAGGTAAGGGGTCCACTTCATGGTTTTAGCACAAACCAATACTCACGATCCCGCCATGTATTTCTCAGGGAACTCCGGTTTTCGTTCATGCTGGTCCGTTCGCCAATATCGCACACGGCAATTCGTCCATTCTCGCCGACCGCATCGCGCTCAAATTAGCTGGAACCGATAATCTGTCACAAGACAATGGGCCTGGCTATGTCATCACGGAAGCTGGGTTTGGAGCAGACATTGGCATGGAAAAATTCTTTGACATCAAATGCAGAGCTTCTGGATTGATTCCTGACGCTGTGGTCCTTGTGGCCACCGTCAAAGCCTTGAAGATGCATGGAGGTGGCCCGGAAGTCGTGGCTGGCAAACCAATCAGCGAAGTATATTTGAAGGAGGACTTGAGACTCGTGGAACAAGGGTGCGCAAATCTGCAGAAGCACATTGCCAATGCGCGGAAGTTTGGCGTGCCCGTTGTGGTCGCTGTAAATAAGTTCAGGTAATGGCTAACTACGCAGCATGCCAAGATATTGCTCATCTCAGATTGATTGTCTCACAGTACCGACACGGAAGCCGAGCTAGACATTGTGCGGTCCAAGGCTCTTGACGCTGGAGCGTTGGGTGCTGTTACGTGTGACCATTGGGCAAAGGGTGGGGCCGGAGCATTGGATCTGGCAAAGGCAGTTGTGGAGGCATGCGAAGCTAAGCCAGGAGACGACCGCTTCAAATTCCTGTACGACGTTGAGCTCCCTATCGCGAAGAAGATTGAAATCATTGCCAAGGAGATGTATGGTGCTGATGGAATCGAATTGAGCGATGTTGCGCAACGGAAAGTGGAGCTTTACACGAAGCAGGTGAGCGAATCACCAAATGCACACGGCAAACGCGACGTAACGCTAACGACTGCCCTTCGACGCCCCAAAGGGCTTTGGGAATCTGCCAATCTGCATGGCCAAAACTCACTTGAGTTTGTCCCACGACCCGAAACTCAAGGGCGTCCCAACAGGTGGGTTATCATCACACATGCCCACCCCCGGAAGTGAGTGATAACACTGATATACGATTCGCAGGGTTCACGGTTCCCGTCCGCGACATTCGGGCCTCAGTGGGAGCTGGCTTCTTGTATCCGCTGCTGGGCGAAATGCAAACCATGCCGGGTTTGCCAACGGTGAGTGTACTTTCCAATTCCAACGGACTTTCGTGTCTGCTGTGCCCTGATCTTATCAAAATCACACAGCGACCGTGCTTTTATGATGTAGATTTAGAGCCAGAAACAGGAAGGGTTCATGGATTGTTTTGAAGTTATTTTGGGTCAGGCAAGAGACTAGAAGTTAAAGTAGATGACCGAAACAGCATTGGAAAATGTATGTGGGTAGTCGGAGGAATTTATGTTGGAAGTGTCGAGTTTCATGGGCATTTGCCCAAAGCATGTATTTATCCCACACTTTGCCTGTTAAGACGCGTGGCCTGTACTAAAAGTGAGCTTAGAGGGCCATTCACGAGACAATACAATGTTGGAGGGTGGTGTTAACTCCATCCGTTCGAGAATACCCTTTCCCGCTCTTGCGCTGTGAGAGTGCGTGATGCAGTCCTTGACAGCATGAAAGTGCGAGGATGGACACAGGCACCAGTCCGAACTGATGGTTCCGCTTTTTGGACAGGACAGGTTCCAGAAATTGGAAAGGGTATGGAGCAAATAATGTATTACACTAGTTTCACGTTTCATGGATTCCACAGCCACTCTATGTGATTGTCAAAGGGTCCCTGTCCACCTCACTGACCAGAACCTCAACTTCCATATCCGGTTGGACCTGTAGCCCCTTATCGATGCGCAACCAGGTCAACAGGCGAGCTTGAAGAACCTCCCTCAGGTATCCTCTCTCCGTATTGCTGTGCTCGCAAAGAATAACACTGCGTACAAGGCATTTGTCAGTGTTTCTGTCCTTTGCAGGCTAAACAAGGATGAGGCATTACTTCCTCAGACTTCTTCATACCTGGTGTTTGCTCCCAAGGCCGCAAGTACCTCATGATGAGACATTTCGCCGGTCAAATACAAATCTGCTTTCACCCCACCCAGTACAGAGGCTCCTGGAACACGCAAACGATCAAGAAAAGCAGATCAGTCGCTATCGTTTCACCAGGGTTTTCTTACCTGATCCCGCACATATCGCGACGGTGCTAATGGGCATTGTTTCGTGAACTTTTGCTGTTGCAACCCGGACTAGCATATCGATTGCGGGCATGACTTTGAGCATAAATCAACACAAGGAGGCAACGTGAAGCCCGGCCTACAGTTCCATAACTTACCATACTGCAAGTTCAACGCCAGTTTGACACGGGCGATAATGTCTTTAAGCGAAGCTGGCTCGGTCAACGTAACGATGCGCCCCGATCCGGCGCCTTCGTGCTCTACACACAGTTCAGCACAGAAACCCAACTGATATGCAATCCGACAAGCTCTTCAAGTACCCGGTGGTGGCGATGGGTTCGCATTGATTACCCGCGACGTTCCAGGCCCGAGACCACGTGCAAGCCAGTCATTGATACCACCCTTACAATTGTCGAGCGCTGTATGCGGCGAGTAGATCGAAACACCTGCAACGCAAGCGGCCGGTATCAGTTTTGCCATCATTCACACGTAAAGCACACCGTTCGGTCGCGAAACAACCCACCAGACGCGGCACATTTCAAAACAATAGCCTGCTTTTCATCGCTCAAGCAGAGTCGTTTCATGGGTTTGAAAATGGGCGGATGATATGATACAATGACTCCGACTTTGGGGTCTTTCAAGGCCTCGTCCAGCACTGCCTGCACTTGGATCTTCATAAATTGGAAAAATAAACAACTCGAGCAGTATAAAGCACCTTACCTGTGTTAGGTCAATCGTCAAAAACACTTTGGTGGCATTTTGGCGAGGAAATGGGGCCTCAAGAAGAATGCCGACCTAGTTTTCAATAAAGTGCGTGAGCAAAACCGTGAAACCAGTTTCAAAGACGTGTTTTCGCACGTTATCCCAAGTGGTATCTGCCAAACGCAGTGGGGCTATCTTTTCCATAGCCCAAACCACCCGGCGCAAGAAAACGTTTGACATTGTGAAGTTGATTAAGTTGATTGTGGGACAAGATGCTGGTTGGGTGGTTGGGTGTGGGAAAGGGTGTGGGAAGCAAGGTTTCGGACAAATCAAGCCTCCCCTGTCCATGTCCAGAACCACCCAAGCAACCAAGCAAAGCGCGTTCTCCTCGTTCTCCATCGTCCATCTTTCCGGAATGACAATTGCGCAAACAGCCAGTCCGGCCCCGCTCTTGACCATAACAAACCACCCGCAAAAGGGTAGATGCTTCGTTCTTTCTCGTCCCGCACCAGCAGGCACCGTACTTCTCCGTGCGAAACCCTACGCATCCGTCCCCGACTGTGGTTCGCGCAAGCGTGCCTGCACGCGCTGCCTAACCCTCCTGCCGTCTAGCGCTGAAAGCACCACCCCGTCCCTCAAACCTTGCGCGAACCCTGTATCCCCATGCGGCCACGCCCTGTACTGCTCCCGGACCTGTGCTGAGATCGATTGGGATGAATACCACGCCCCTGAATGCGCGTTCATGCGTGACTTTTACCGCAATCAACCCACTCCTGATCCCCTTTCAGCCACCGACGACGCACCACCTATTGAAAACCGGGGTCAATTTGAAAACTATACGCTTGATTACATGTGGCTGCTGATGCGATGTTTGACGCGTCGCGTGAGGGAGATGGAATCGGATGAATCTGAACATGCGGTGCAAGGCGGGGGAACGAAAGTGGGAATGGGTAGTGGCACCACTAGGAAACCATCATCTTCATCCTTTATCGATGATCAAACTTTTCAAAATGTTCTGGCCATGTGTGCAAACGAGTCGCTGTTTCCCGCAACCAAAATCGAGGAATTCACCCGCGTAGCGACGTGGCTATCCAAATTCATCGAGAGCTGCCTCATTCCTTGGTCGACACTTCCAAAGATCCAATTGGATGACATTCTACCTCCATCAGCGTCGCAAGAAGCACGGCCCTTCATCAACCGTCTTGTATCTCTCATTTGTCGCGAGGAGTGCAATTCTTTCGGGCTGTATACCTTTTCGAGGCGGGGTTGTACAGAAGGCAGGCAGGGATACGCACTAGCATTATACCCGAGCGCAGTATATTTCAATCATGCTTGTACGCCGAATGTTGGGCATGTCACGAGAGACGTGGCGGAAGGGATTCCCCGCGGCAAAGGAGATGAAAGGGAGGTGGGGAAGGAGATGGTCTTTTACGCGCTGGAGGATTTGGAGGCAGGGCGGGAGGCGGTCATTTCATACGTTGCTTTGGAAGGGCCCGCACAGGGGGCAGGGGAAGAATCGGCGGAGGGTCGCGAGCGATGGGCGGCATTGAAAGACATGTTTTTCTTCTCGTGCGATTGCGAACGTTGCACCGTCGAAGCGGGCAACTATGAGAAATGGAGCGATGTCAGCAATGGCGCAAGAAATAAGTTGGCGCGGATTTTGTGTGGCGAAAACCAATGTCGGGGTTGGTTTGTTCCACACCATCTCGCCCAGAAGGAGTTCTCTGCTGAAATTGAAAGGGTGGGGAGCAATGTGAAAACGCTAGAAAGTTCTCCTTGCAGTAGTTCTGAATGGATTTGCGAAGGCTGCGGCAGGATACGTTGAACCATAGTTAGTAGTTCGGCATAACTACAGATGGTAGCTTAGACCAGTTGAGTAAACATTGCTGATGAAAAGTCAAAACATCAAAGGAAGACCTACTCCCAGAAGGATGATCTGCTGTCTGGCCGATCAATATCTTGAACATAGCTTTTGGTGTAGCCCAGTATTTCGATGGAAAAAACAACTGTGGTGTCCTTAAACTAAACTGAAATCGGGCGGGACTCCGGACACCCTTAGCGTCATCCAGCCTGTGGAGTCCTCACACTCATCCCGGGGAGTGGGGCATGGTCAGACACCTCGGTGGGCTTCGGTCAAAGTGGCGTTCACAATGCGTATTGCATCTTCTTGATTCCGTTTGTGTATTCACTTCTTGTCATTGAATCTTTATAGTTCAGACGCGTGGTGAAATCCCGGTTCACCTGTTTATTGACACCATGTTTGTTTACCAGTGACATGGCGCGTCGGCCTGCTCGGAAGCAAAATATTTGCTGTGGTATTTGCCGACGTGTCAGTTATGCAGTTGGCAGGATGGTTTAAGTGGTTGTGCAACCTGGGACATAGAGTAAAAGACGCAGAATGTGACATTGATGCAGTCCAAATGTTCAGACCTGACGCTACTGGGGAGGAAACGAGACTTTATGACACGGTTGGCCCCTGTAATGCAGACTTACCGCGTTCTGTACATTGTTCACGCAGGCTGGATGACGGCCAAACAAACCAGCTAACGAAGTGGGCAACCAAACCAGCTAATGAAGTGGACAATCAGCGAAGGAAGAAGGATTACTACATTTTGTTCAGAGAATGCCTTTGAAACACAACTAGCAACCAATTCAACGCCCGTTCTCCTTCTTCCATCCCACGCCCGCCATTGGCCAGGCTACCGTGCGGGCAGCCAGTTGCCAGGAAAGCGCCGCGAGGAGGCTCCTGGTCATCGCTTCCCACTCCTCTTTAAACAGCCAAAGCAGCAGCCATATTAGTATCCAAAGTAACTTCCACAACGCCAAGAGGGACCAACAAAACCGTTCCCAGAGTGCTCCCAACATTGTTGAGGTTGAAGTTGCTATTTCAGTGGGTTGAACCTGGCGACCTTGTTTCAACTACCTCCAACGGATCTGCCTGTCTGTCGCGGGGCAAGAGGTGCACCCTTGCTCTGAATAGTTTACTCAGAATCCCCCGCCTTCGTGCGCTCTGATAATTTGTCGTCGAAGCAGCTCTTCCACAGAAAAGGCAGAGTTCCCTGCGGCATGGAAGTACAATTTAGGGGTCGGGACTAATGAACGGGTCGACCAGTTGGATAGGTGGCGGCTATCCAGGGAAGGTGTATATGGGGGCATGCCGAGTGGGATAAAGGCACAAAACAAGGAAGGGGAGAGGGGGGGAACTTGGTTTTATACGCTGGTGCGCGGATTTATAGGAGATTTCAAGGGCGAAGAACGCGAGTGCTTCAGGAGAAGCTTGATCATTCCATGCAGGGGCCAAGCCACGGGAGCCATTTTCGCCTGGCCAGGCCAACCTCCTCAACTCCAGTCCTCATTCCGGCCCCATCTCATCAACCGGGGACGTTTTGAAACAATGAACTCTCCGCGCCAACCTCCCGGCCCTCTGCTCTTAGCGTTTGCTGTAGTGCTGTCTCTTATTTTCTGCGTCCAACATGCCTGGGGCCAACCCGCGCTCAACGCACTCAACGCGGTGTCCATCACCATTCCAGAAGACTTTGTTAACCTCAACTTGCATCGAGTGCTCAACCTCGCCTCTCCTGGCATCGTACGCGAGGAAACTACGGTGGTTGTAGGTGGTACACGGAAAGACGGAAGCGGGGAGCAACACTATTATTTGGGGTTCAAGGAGGAAGTGGCCGATGCCAGTCTTGCTTTTTTGGAGGTCAAGGAGAAGAAAGGGGGGCAACTCGAAGTGACTAAAAGTAAATTGGATGGTAAAAAGTATGTTCTTTCTCCAGTTCTTTGGATGCCACGCTCTCGCACTTGGCATGCTGAACAACCGGGTTTCCAACGTAGATCCATCCAATATTACAAAGTGGAGTTGGCCAAACCTTTAAAAGAAGGCGATGAGGTTACGGTGGTCATTACCGCCACTTACACGCACCTCGTGAAAGCTTTTCCAAAGGAAATTCCGCAACTTGGCAAACAAATGCTTGAGTTCAGGGACAACGTATACTTTTTCAGTCCTTACAAATCCGAGAAGCAAAAAACTACTTTGAAGTATGGTGTCCCTTAAGTCGCGAGCGAGGCTGGTTTCTTTTCGATTGCTGAATGCTTTGGGCTTCATTATTTTAAACTAGGATCTCCTCGGAAATCGTCTCCCTCCGAGAGGAACCGCACCCTGTAACCCGCTCGCAGGGGGCTATTGTTTATGGGCCGTACACTGATGTGGCTCCGTTGTCATATGCCCAGCTTTATGTACACTACGTTAACAGCAAGGCAATTCTTGTTGCGAAGACCCTGCACCGCAAAATGGAAATTAGCCATTGGGGAGGACAGCTGGCTGTCCAGGAGGATTACGAACTGCATCACAATGGAGCAAAGTAGGCTGCTTTCTAGAGGATAGTCACGTGGACGTCGTCTTATTGGGGAACTACATTAAATTCTTCCAGATTGAAAGGCCAGTTTTCGCGGACGGACTTCACTGTTACTCAGCGCATGCACGATCACACCAACGTGGTTAAACTTTTGACCGTGACGCTGCCCCCAAAGGCACACAATCCCTTCTTCCGTGACATAATTGGCAACGTTTCCACTTCACGGTTCCGAAATGAACGTTCTCGTTCTGTTTTGGAGCTGCGACCGCGGTATCCCCTGTACGGCGGCTGGAAATACACTTGGCATCACGGATATCATGTTCCGTTGGATGGATTTTTGAAGAAGAACCAGAAGGCCGGTCAATATGTGCTCCGTGTGCCATTCATCGGAGGCTTGCCCGATGTGACAATAGAGAAGGCTATTGTGAGCATTGCTTTGCCGGAAGGTGCCACGTAAGTTTGTCAGTGGATTACTTGCAGTGTGTCTGCCCTCGATGCTGATGCAAACCTTTCCGTAGCAATATCAAGGTATCAACACCTTTCAGCCTTGACAAACTCACAAACACCACAACATATACGTACCTTGACACGCTTGGCCACCCTACCGTCATTTTGGAGAAGCGCAATGTTGTTGATGAGTACGCTGTGCCCATTACCGTAAGAATCCCTTAACATTGGTCTTGGTGATGAACTCTGTCATCTCAATGTTTCTTGTCTTCTCTTTTCATTTTGTTTTGTTGTCCAGATTACGTATGACTACTCTTCTGTCAGCCTCCTCCAGAAACCCCTTGCCGTTTCCGTTGCAATACTTCTCCTGTTTGCTCTGAGCGCTTTGTACACTCGTCTGGATCTGGCTATCATCAAGGTGCGGAAGGCCTTTCCATCACGGTCTATCGGGGTATCGTCACCTGATGAGTCACTTATGCAGGACCCAAAAGTGGAGATCGCGGCCAAGCTCGATGTACACCGCCGAGTTGTGCAGCAGGTTGCCGTCGAGGAAAAGCGTCTGCTGGGGAAACTTGTCGCCGCTTTTGACACATTCAGATCTACGAAGGAGGTTGAGAATTACAAGGAGATTCTCCTGCAAGTGGAGAACGCTGTCAAATCCGGATGGGCCAAGCTCTCCGAGACGGCGAGGTCAGCCGACGTGACTGACGCTTCATACGCTGAGCGTGTTCGGAAATTGCAACAATTGAAGAGCGAACGGCTCAACAAAATGAAGACGATCCAAAGCGAGATCGTGCAATTTTTGACAGTTGATGCCAAGGATGGAATAGAACGAAGCAAGAAGAAGGCGATCATGGAGTCGATGGATAAACATGAAGTGGAAATGAAGCAGTTGGATGCGCAGATCGACGCGCTGGCCAAGAGTGTGGGCCGCTGAATACAGTGCCTCAAACAGCTGTTAATAGTGAATATACTGGGCAAAGATAAAATGACGGTTTTATCAAACGTGTGCCTAGGCTAGATAAGGTGTCCGCGCTCCGGACATTGTGCGGTTGCCGAGCGAAAATGGAGTTGTCGGAGGGTTGCTGTCGTCAAAACGCCTGCTTTTCCTCAATGCCGGGGCAACCGTTGAACAGAAGACCAGGACGGCTGTCATCTTGAGAACAGATGAACGGCTGTCATCTTGAGAACAGATGAACGCCGTTCGACTTTTGGGAGGAAGTCTGAAGGACCACCTGAACGGATTTTGATTGTGGATTTGGCTGGACAGCGTAGCCGCCCACCCTTCTACTTTGAAATCCTCGCCAATATCACTCCACAGCTCTATCAGACTACACTTTACAGCTCCAATCACCAGGGGCCCGAAACTGCGTGGGATAGATTACATTTGATACAGCAATGGCGCCTCCACTCAAGCAGCGCACTTGGGCCTTCAGAGCCAACTAAAAAACAAAAAAACAAAAAAGAACACGAAAAATGGTACATATCTCCACATCCCCGCCACTGCACCCCTTTGTACAAAGCGAAACACTCAGCCCATTGAAATCATCCAGCACGCGACCCAGGCCTTTTTGTCGGGTGGTGATAACTGCCCGCCAGTCCACCGACAGGATGCTGGATACCGTCCGCGCCAACAGTCGACGCGCCTGTACCGTACCCACCGTGAGCGAGGCTGCCGGGAAGATCGGGTCTCTGCGAATGGCTCGCGAGAAGACGGCGATGCTCGTCTTGGAGTGTGAGGTCGCGGTCTCTGGGGTTGGCGGGGAGGCGTTGGGCGAGGTAGTAGGTTGGAATGAGGCCAAGGAACTGTGGTAGAATTTGAGTGGGTTGTGAGATTGAGATGCAGTTGAGGTACAGGCATTAACCACATAAAAACAAAAAGATGTACACATACCTGCAAAGAAGCGATAACAATAACCCCAATCCCCAGCGCAGTCTGCCTGTCCTCCCACTCGTCCTTCACGCTGTAAAGGCACGGCTGATGGTATCCGAAGTTGGGATCCTTGACGCACGCCTCGGCCGTGACGTTGATAGAGTACCGTTTGGGCCAGGCGCGGTCCGTGGTGTTGTGAAGACCGCAGCAGCCGTACTGTTCTTCAATGTCGCGAATGTATCGCGGTTTGTGGTCGTATAGGTATTGCCAGCGGGCGTCGATCGCTTGCTCAACCTACGGTGACGGAAGATGAGGCAGGTCCGGAATAGGAAAACTATTGTCTTCGGACACTTACGGTTTCGCCACGGTTTGTCAAGGCAAGGATTCCGATGAGAAATTCGAATAGAACTAGAAGCAAAAGAAGACCGAAGTACTGTTTGGTGTTTGAGTGAAACACCGGTTAGGACATAGCACACATCCTTCAAAATACCCCCGAACTGACCGTAAAGAGAACTTTGCGGTACTCCACAAATGTTCCGAAGCAGCCAAGAAGGGACAAGAAAAAGACTAAAGAGCCCGCCACGATGGCCAAAATGGGCAGAGTCATTGGAACGAATATCGAACCTATTCCACGGCAGGATTTTTTCTAAGACCAGAGCGATATCCGTGCGAAAAGCACGAAAAGCAAGTGCAAAAATACCTACCGAGAGGGTTGACGAGGCCATATACTCCTAGACCAATCAATGCAAGACCAGAGAGCTGTCGGTGGTCGGCGGGTGTGGGGTTGAAGGAACATGGTGAGCGTGGGAACTCGAGAAACCCTGTGTCTGCCTTCTCGCGGTCCCGCTATTGACTTTTTTCATTCCCACCACGTTGTGAGGCAGGCACAGCGCCCGATACTCTCTCAACATTGGTGCTGACCCTGACTTCATTGTCACCCTATCCCAGCAAAAGGTCTCAATACATACAGCAGTGATGAAGCTAACGGCGAGGACCCCCCATTTTGCAGCTTCAAAGGCCGGGTCGGTGCCGCCTTTGCCCATGGTTTTGGCTTCTTGGCTTGTGTAGGGTGAGTGTGTTGTCTGTTACAGAGGGAGGTGGGCGCGGACAACCCGCGTATATGGGATTGGTATATAAAAAGATGAGGAAGGACAAAGAAGTCGTAGGGAGGGTGCGTCGACGATTTGGGGGGTTCTGTCTCTGTCCTTTTATATATATTTTTCCATCGCCAATCAAATGACCCGCCCGACCCATCACAGCAACCCTTGGAATGTTTTGCCTTTCCCTTTCCCACGGCACACCTGGCCTCGCCCGCACACATCACATCACGGCAACAGATATTGCACATCCAATAATCCACCCATACAGTCCAGTCCAATCCAATCGCTCGTTTGAGTCTTGGGTCACGCTGTGGTCTCTGGCGAGGATGGCGAATCTGACGTCATCAAATTCATTAAAGTTGTCCGGAAATCTCGCTTAATTAAATGACGCGTTTGTGTCACCGCGGACCAGTAAAACCTCACTTGACAATGCTGGCATCTTTTTGCTTGCAATGCTCCACAAAAGACCTTACGCGCTAGCATGGGAGTGCCGGGGCAACTGTATTAATTGAACGGAAGCAGGTTTGAGGTGGAGCGGCATTTGCAACGGTAACGATTTTAATTCTTTCGAAGGGGCAAGAAGGGCGGCAGGGGAATCCGGGGATACGGGTGCTGAAACGGGTGCTAGGGCTGCTTGACGCGTGGTGTTCCCAAACAAACGTGGCGGTTGCTTATGTAACCTATTGGATCGATACCCCACACCTCTTCAAAACGTTCCTGGTTTTCTACAACCGCTCACCACCATTGCACACTTACACCGCAACTTCATCCAATTTCCAAATGGCAGATCAGTTTAACTTTGGGGAACACTCTCACAGGAGATACAATCCTCTAACGGACTCTTGGGTCCTGTGCTCGCCTCACCGTGCACAGCGCCCGTGGCAAGGTACGCTCCTGTCCTTCCAACGTCTTTCGTGTACGTAACGGGATCACATATTTTACGTTCTCCCGCTGGTCAATCAAAAACCCAGGACAGCAAGAGAAGAGTGCAGAGGATGAGAAACCAGAGTACCTTCCAGACTGCTACCTTTGGTGAGATACCTGGTCGCACCTCAGGTCGCCTTGATCCGCTTGTCCATTAACGATCCACGTTCAAATATCTTGTTCGCAGTCCTTCAAATTCCCGTGCGGGTGGAAAATTGAAGAATCCCGCATACGAGACCACCTTTGTTTTTCCAAACGACTTTCCGGCCGTGAAAGCGAATCAACCTCCTTTGACCGATGACCATTCTTCTGGTACGCCTCCCTTCGCAATCTCTTGACTCCTATTGATCCTAGAGAAGAACCATCGCACCCCCTCACTCACGAAACTTGACTTAGTAACCGACCCGACCGTCCGTGATCTCTCCAGCAAACTTCTTAAGACTCAGAGCGTGCGTGGACAATGCAAAGTCATTTGCTTCTCTCCCAAACATAACGTTACGATGGCTGAGATGCGCCCTGAGGAAATTTTGAGCGTCGTAGAAGAGTGGACGCGTCAGTATATTGAACTGTCGGGGATAGATTATATTAACTACGTGCAGATCTTTGAGAATAAGGGAGCAGCAATGGGGTGTTCGAACCCGCATCCTCATGGACAGGTGAAATTGTCCGCCCGTTCCGGATCCGCTCGTAGTTCTGGTCTTTGATTTCTTCCCTCTCATCAAAAAAAAACCATCCATTCCACCAGATCTGGGCCACAGAAGACGTCCCATCCGAACCCTACAAAGAGCTCCAATCCCTCAAAAAGTACCACACCGCCCACTCCAGCTGCCTCCTCTGCGATTACACCACCCTGGAACGCACCCAATGGTCTCGCATCGTCTGCGAAAACGCCTCCTTCCTCTGCGTCGTCCCGTATTGGGCCGTCTGGCCTTTTGAAACCCTCGTGGTCGCAAAAGACCACGTGGCGTCCTTACCCGCTTTAAACGACGCGCAGAAACGGGATTTGGCGGAAATGTTGGGCCGTGTGACGTGTCGGTATGATAATCTGTTTGAAACGTCGTTTCCGTATTCTATGGGTGTGCATGGGGCGCCGGTTGTTGGGAAAGGGGATGGTGAGGGGGAGAGTCATCTGCACATTCATTTTTACCCCCCGTTGTTGAGGAGTGCTACCGTAAAGAAGTTTTTGGTCGGGTAAGTGCGATTGCTCTGTGTAATGTTTAATGTCAAATCATTTTTTTGAGGGGCATGGGTTGTGCACGGCATCAGGTACGAAATGCTCGGTCAACCTCAACGGGATTTGACTCCCGAACAGGCCGCGGAGCGTCTACGGAACCTCCCAGAAGTGCATTACAAGAAGAGACGGTGAACGGGCTCGTGCGGTGGTGAGGAGGGGCCGGGGGGAAAGGGATGGACGAAACTGTGCAGACACAAGGTTCATGTTTTGTAGAGGCGGGCGGTGCGAGTAGTGAACGTTCCACACCCTACTTAGCAAGCAACCCTAATACACAAACCGTCGCCACAAGACTCTTCACACTGGAGGCATGCAGATGATTTTATCATATTTTACAAGATGTCATGCGCCTTCTTTGTTCCCACCAAATCCTCAAACAACTCTTCATCCACATGCAAAAGCAGGTTGAAACCCGGCTGCAAAAGAAAAAGATGCATATCAGTCAAGAACAAACCAACGGGCACCAATAGACACAATCAACGTACCACGATACTGTCCCCACACGCAAGTCGCAGCAACCGACAGATATTTCGAAGGTTTGCCGTGAGCTGCGTTCGTTCTATGCCCGCCGATTGACGACGTTTTCAGCCAGTCTGTTCGTAATGAACTCGACAGATCGCCAAACTTCCTCACCTGTCTGTTCCCGTATGTACCTCCCTTGCTCCTTATCCCGCGTTTCATCCCGATGAAAGTTTCGCCACGCTTCTGCAACCGACTTCAAAACAAGGCCGCGGTAGACAGGTACTCTACGATAGTGTGTAAGTCAAAATACGTTGAGAGGCACGTCGGACCGAAGAGAAGTACCTCGGCCAACATGTCTCAACAATACGTATAATAGCTTCTGATGCGGCTAGCTGGGTTGGAATGTCTCCACGGTGTTCTTGCAGGAGTTCGCACATGGAGCCGAGGGTTGGCTGAAAGGATGGGCATGTCCGGGTAAGGGAGGGCACGTTGGGAGATCCGGAAACGGAACAATTCAAGGAAACCCAGTGAAGGTTACTTTCAGATACCGTATGCCCAAGATACCAAGCTTCGGCATTAAAAGCGTGATGCCTTCCACAAAAACCTAAAAGACGGAAAATGACGACGAGGAGGAGGAGTCAGATAAAATTGACCTCAGAGCTCCAATCATCAACTCCTACCCACCTGAACTATTCGAACCTTCCCACCCAAAGACATTTGTAACCCCTTCAAAACACCAGTCTCCAAAATTGTTTCCAGTTTTGCATAGTAACCCTGAGACTCCTTGACTTCAATGACAGGGACCAAATCGATGATACATGACAAGGTATCCTTTATTAGGACCGGGTCTCTATGGAATGTGAGGCACCGGCAAAGGGTCTGAATCGCCAAAGGGTCAGCTTAGATTCGCGCGGGTTAGCGACGGAAGACGCCATGGGATACCTCAAAGAAAACATCTCCAAGTCCTGTCCGCCGGATATCCGCCGGCGCCGAATTCTCAACCACGACATGCCGCAGGAGATGCACGCCTCTGTGTTTGTACCGTTCCTCGAAGTCGTCCAACAGTGTGAGGATGGGCGGAATCAACAGGTGCTGGATCGGCCCAAAATGAGGACTCTGAACCCAAGTACGGATCAATTTCATAGAATTTTGAAATCCGACGGATACCACATATCGACCGGTGAAACAGTAATGTTTACCTTGACCTGCCGCACCGACCATTGAAAGATTTCCACACAGTCGACCTTTTCCACCTTCCACGGCTGGTCTTCATAAAAGTCGGTTTTCTGAGGCACTTTCCGTCGCATAGCCGACGCCCGGTGCCCAGTCTCGTCAACGTTCGGATGTCGAAAGTATGGTTTAATGTCTTGCTCCAAAATTCGAGGAAGGAACCGGGTCACAAGGTGGGAGATGGAGGTGATTTGAGGGTCGCTGGTTGTGATACCAGTCAAAAGGGTTTGCAGAAGTGCTATAAATGAACATGCGGTTCAACACACACTCGCCCACCCAAATTCAAGGGTTGTAATGGGAGTGATATCGATGTCTACCATTTGCGGCTGCTTGAGTTTCGGGAAAAGCCCATCGACCTTCATCGTCTCCAAGAAACGACGCGCAGGTCAGAAGGATGTCGTAGGTCATGTCGTCATTGAGGTTCTGCAGGCAGGGCCTGCCCGTTAGAGCAAGAGGCTTTCCCAAGCTGTGAATTTACGAAAGACGCTCTCACCGGCCGATCGTTAACGTCCACACGCAATATCACCAAATTCATGAGCCGCAATTCTGCCAGTGCCTGCATTTTGAAACTCTGTGCCTCGGAGAACACTTTGGAATCGGTAGCTAAAGAATGCAAGAGTGCGTGAGCACGTTTCAGGTTCTGCTGAACAAAATCCGTTGTAACGATACCAACCCTCCTTCAGGTCGTTGACGAAGAGAGTAGGAATTTGTGTGCGCTTTGAGAGGGTATCTAACAACATTTTGCCATCCGTTGGAACGAGGTCAGCAATTGCAATATCGAATCTAGCAAGCTGCTCTTCCCGGACGGTATCCGTTGCGCCCATTCCCGCATAAAGCTCAACGAACATGAGGGAATCAAATTGCTGTTGAAACATCTTTAATCGGAGTCTACTCTCATCGACTGAGCCGAAACAGCATACCGGTAGTGTCTTCCTGTCCAGCATGAACAAAGCCAATGTATGTAGGTGCTCTGGGGTGTACACCTTGCGGAATTGGTCCAACACCGCACTGTTTTATATCCCGGTGAGCTTGGAGCCCGCACAACGCAATAAGGTGCAGCGATTTTTATCAACCTGACTGCTTTTTGAATTTGCTCCTCGTATTGGCGCACATTTGTGGAAAATTTACCCAATGCCATGAGCATCAGGACCGCCCATTCGACGTTGTAAGGTAAGTTCGTTGATGCAACAAGACCACGGAGCGTAAGGAAGTCACCGTCTTCAATTTTTTGTTCCCCAAGCTGCATCAGCTTTGCACCGACCTGCAATGATCCGAATTTGGCGCTAGTCCGTTTGCCAGTAGTCGATGTTCTGCACGTACCTCGGCCGCAAAGCTGCCGAAATCGAATCCTCCCTCACGCAAATAAGCAAGAAGCGTACTGGCCGCTTTTCGGACATCACAGTGGTCATCCAAAATTCCCACCATAGAAACAGTTGCAGCAAAAGTTCTGAGCAATCTTGATGAACTCTGAAGCATCATGTATGAGGTACTCGAAGCCTGTGCGTTGTCCAACCCAGTGTTGTTCTTACCTTGCACAAGGGGACAGCAGCCACTACGGTTGCTAGCCTCACACTATGGTGCTCATCCTTCAAAACTTTGAGCAATTGATTTCTCACCTCTGAAGAGGGAACCGGGGGATTCGGGTTTTGTTACAATCCCTCGTGCCAGGGACGAACAGCTAACGACCTTTACATACCAGGCCAGACCGAGTGCAAATGCGAAGGGTCGTGCGTATCAAGATATGACTTCAAAACCGGCATAGCACTCGCTCGAACATTGCGATGCCTGTCATTCGCAAGGGAAGCGATGGACGCACAAAGCTCCTTTGCTGTTGACATATCCAGTGCATTACTCTCGCTGGTTATCCACCCGAAAACTGCCCACGACAGCACCAAAGGTCTTCAGGAATTGGAATGCTTGTCCGTGGGGTCACACAAGTGAAATGAAATGAAGCGCGTTTTACGGAAAGCTCCATCTCAGGCTACACATTTAAAATGGAAGGCCAGGCAGTAGCGGTGACGACGGAGTCTCTTGCACATTTGGCAAACGTGCCTTGGATCCCACTGGATATGCCAACGGCTGAAGGTTTCAATATTACTCTGTATGCAAAAAATTACTTCACAGACAGCTCCTACCAGTTCCTTGTGACGGACCTGCGTCGTGTAATTGCAACCCGCCAACTTCCGTGACCCTGCAAGTGAACTCTAACAATACTACGTCTCTTTAGGTGTGGCTGGAGGAAGCACAAGGAGATAGGCTTAAGCGCAAGACTGAGGTCTGTGCTCCGCCTCGGGGATTCGGCCTTACGCGTTCCCATCGGATTTGATAACCGTTGGGTTCGCCTTTCAGACACATGCAAAAGGCTGGGCGGATACGCATATCGCAAAGCTACTGCCGTACATTAAATCATTTGTTGATGAGCAGAAGCCAGACGTCAAATATATGGCTTTCTCCGAACCTGATGAAGCTGGTCAGGTGGGGGAGGATGGGTCCGTCCCAACACAAATGGTTCGACAGGAGCATGACCAAAGACATATTTGCTGTTCCCAGATAAAGATTCTTACAAGCACCAAAATGAAGAATGTTACATTCAAGTGGGTTTTCGAATGTGGACAGCTCCACAGTGATGCTACGGCACCAAGACTCGCACCAGGCGACGTCACCTATGGATACATTACATTGCCCTCATTGCTGATGGCGGGAGAATATGGCCGAAGGGTGAATGAGCTCTGCGCTCTATTGGCCAAGAAAGACAGAGAGATTGAGGAATGCCATGGAACTCTGGTGCAACACGGCATCAAAGTCCGCCCAAGTAAGACCTGTACCTCCCCGCAGTCGTCCTCCTCAATTGCTAGTGGTGATGAACTTCCTCGAAGGACGATCCGATCCCTTCGATCGAGAGAAATTTGACAGAAAGACGGATAGGGTATTGAGTCCACTCAATTTCCGCATCCGGGATGATGGTTGTGGCCTGATTTGTAGGTCTGTTTCTGTTCTAACAGGACTTTAGGTCAACCCCTATGAAATTGGATGATGCAGCAAAGGTCGTTTTCTGCAGCCCGCAACACGCCAAACTTTACAAACTTGCCATGAACAAAATCTGTCCTCCTGCTGACCCAGTCATAAGCTCGGACGGAGGTACGGATAATCCTGCATTCATGGAATATTCCACCCTCGAAACTTACAGGGGCACGGCAGGCATCACCACCAGCAGTGATCACACCGACCTTGCGTCAGAACCTCCCTCCGAAGCTCCTACTCTTCCCGCAGGCCCTCTCGCATCATCTGGTGTTTTTCAGACGGTGGATCCTACACTGAATTCGCAGGCGCCACCATCGGTGAATATCGTCTCTGTGCGGCTGATCTGAGATCCTGTATTAACTCGGTTCTGTTAGATGATAAGCAAGAAAGAAGCAGAGGCTGCCCTAGAGTTACAGCGGCGCCAGGAACGAGAAGAGAGATTGCAGCGCTACCAACAAGAGGCAAACAAGAAGAAAAAGCGGAAGATAATTTGATACCCGTAAGCTTGCTGTACTATTACATAAGTTAAATATGGACAAGAACACCCAGTTCCCGCCGTTCGACGGGAGCCATAGAGAATGCCAACCGCTGTATATTTCAGGCACCCTGTGGTCTCTCCTGTGTTTTTTCCTGCGTTTTTTCCTGCGTTTTCTCCTGTGTCTTCTTTGCTTTCTTCACCCGCTCCTTCTTTTTCAAGGAATCCATGTGAACCTTAATGATATTACTATAAGCGTCTTGGAATTTTTCGGTATCACTTGGCATCACCTGAAATGATAAATTCCTTCAATAGGCAAACCGCAGCAGCTCCTTTGATCGTTAATGAAAACGAGTGACTTACCAATGTGCTTATCTTCTTCTTACCGTTCTTCCCACAAACGGCTCGGACAAGGCAAGGAAATTCGGCGTCGGGGCCGGGTTTTGGAGATTTTTTATTCCGAATAATTCCTGCAATGGACGTCAGGGTTCTGAAAGACCTACAGCTTCGAAGTCGCCGCCAGATATACCTCGCTTCATGGTCACATAAACCGTCCCTGCTTCTTTTGACTTCTCGTACAACTGATTGAGCTGAGATAAGAACTGTATGTATACAAGTCCGTCAGCCCATGATACATTAGAATGTACTAGGTTTGTGGACTCGACTACCCACCGCATCGTTTGATAGGAGACCCATGGTGAGGAGGTTGCAGGAAGCTTCACGAACTGAAGGACAGACGCGTCCGACCCCTGCTCAGCCAACTGCTGCGCAATCCCCGGACCCTCACGGACCATCCACCATCCCAACAACACATCGGTCCGCCAAGCATCCGTCCATCCATCCATCCATACGTCCGTCCGACTGAGCGCCGCAACCATGAAATTAGTGAGGTAAGAGTATAGCGTCCTTCCCCATTGCGTTTGCCGACTAAGTAGCAGAAACCCCGTTGTTGGGAAGATCTCGCATCTTGCGCGATGATGGCAGACATTCACGGGAGTTCGGGGGGCAAAGAAAGATACGGGATCTTAGGATTGAACAAAGAACTTAATAGCGCAAAGCTGCATCATCAACACCCATCTCAACCTCCCTGTCCTGTGATGAACAGATTTCTTATGAAATGCAACAACGAAACAGTGACCATTGAACTGAAAAACGGCACGATCGTGCACGGAACGATCACTGGAGTGGATATGCAAATGAACACGCATTTGAAGACCGTGAAGATGACCGTGCGAAACAAAGATCCTGTGAGCCTGGAAACCCTCAGCATCCGAGGCAACAATATCCGTTACTACATTCTTCCCGACTCTTTGGCTCTTGACACGCTGCTTGTGGATGATTCGCCGAAATCAAAGGGAAAGAAGAAGGATAAGGGTACGATAGGCATCCCGGTGCGCGTTCCGATTCACAAAAATTCTCATTTTTCAATTTCAGGTCCGGTGGGTCGTGGTCGGGGGATGCGTGGGCGCGGGCGTGGACGTGGAC
>JADGKA010000174.1:0-32806 GCA_027604605.1 Borealophlyctis nickersoniae | reverse complement strand
CCTCATCCACCCCGTCTCACCTTATTTTCCCCCACGCGAGATGATGCCTATCAACCCCCTTGCAACAACATGAAAAACATCAAACGGATACCAATTCTTAGATTCTCGATGATTCTCCTTTATTTACACTCACCTACAGTATGTCGCGCTGAGGGGTACTGCGATATTGATTCTGCCAGCGGGTCGACTTTATAAAGGTAAAAATTTGGAAGGAGGCAGAAGGAGGTGGGGTGCCTCCTTGTTTCCCCCCATTTTCCAGTTTTCCGCCTTGCCTCCTTGCGGGTGTAAGTTAGGTAGTCTGCGAGCCACAGTCGACGCCAGAGTCGATGCCAGAGTCGGATGGGATAGTAGTTTGCTGAGCATGTAAAAAGCCACTGCAAGCGTCGGTGGCTTGGGCGGGGCAGTTTGTGGAGTCGGCAGACGGGGCCCCCGGCGGCCGGGCGATAGGGCATACCTGACGCCTAATTCGCTTCGAATGCTCAGCAACAGTACGCAAATTTGGAGCACACGGATGGTACATAATAGGAAAAACTTCAGCATATTCACAACCTTGCTCTCATATATACATTTGATGGCTCAACCACCGCCGCCTCATCACCCTCACCAACGTTCCTCGTCTCTCTCCATCCAGCTCCAAACGCCGCATCAAGCACCTCCCAAACAGTTTTTACAGTGATAAACTCAATGTCCTGCCGCACGTTCGCTGGAACGTCCACCAAGTCTTTTTGATTTCTGAATGGGAGAATCACCCGCTTAATTCCTCCCCGGTGTGCGGCGAGGACCTTCTCCTTTATACCGCCCACCGGTAATACTTGCCCACGGAGAGTGATCTCCCCCGTCATGGCTATGTTAACAATAGAACTATCTGGTTAAAGCCTTTCATCACTTTCCAAAACAGATATGTGATGCGACCCACCTGTGTGTGGAAGAGCGGTTCGAGAAGTGAACAGCGACACAAGAGCGGTTACAATGGTCACGCCCGCACTGCAAAGCCCAATAGCAGTTAGTTAAAATTGACGGCGAAAAACGGAAGATGCGCCCGTCTAACCTGGGCCCGTCCTTTGGCGTTGCTCCAGCCGGAATATGTATATGTACATCGGCGGCGGCCAAAACATTACCCGTGCCCTCTTTGGAAATTCCAAGTTTCACCGCATTAGAACGGACCCATGTCAGAGCAAGTCGACCAGATTCTTTGATAACGTCTCCAAGCTTGCCTGCCGATTCATATTGTCAGCACAACGACATGCAGTCTCGACTGTGATTTGTACAGGGTTGTGCGTCACGCTCCCTGTTACTCACCGGTCAAATGTAGCACGCCGTTACCGGGCATTTGAGTTGCTTCAATGAAAAGCAGCCCTCCTGAACCACTAGCTGTCCACGCCAGCCCCGTAATCACCCCGGGAATAGACGTTCGTTCTGACACCTCATCATCAAATCGCTCCGGACCCAGGACTTTCCTAACTCTCTCCACATCCACAGCGCCTCTGAAATCGTCCGTTTGCGCTTTCTCCTTTGCATCCGCATATTCGACAGCGAGAGAACGGCACAATGCCCCAATTTCGCGCTCCAGGTTGCGCACGCCTGCTTCGCGTGTGTAGCCAGTGGCAATTTTGTTTAGGGCACTGTCATCGAACGATACAATTGCGGGGTCCAACCCATGGGATTTTATTTGCTTGGGAAGAAGATGCCGTTTGGCGATGTGAAGTTTCTCATCGAATGTATACCCGGGAATTTGGATCACTTCCTGTTGCAGGACCAGATTATGTATCCTCGTATTTACATGCCTGCTCAGATTATGACAGGAAATTCTACTCACCATTCGATCATACAGCGGACCTGGAATTGTGTCCGCTTCATTGGCAGTGGCAATGAATAGAACTTTGGAAAGGTCAAAAGGGACGTTCATGTAATGGTCCGTGAAGGTAGAATTCTGCTCCGGATCAAGCACTTCCAGGAGGGCAGAGGACGGATCCCCCCGGACATCCCGACCGAGTTTGTCAATTTCATCTGTAGGGCAAAAAATTAAATTGACCCAGTAAAAGAAACAAGCGATCTGAAAACCTAATGCTTACTCACCAAGCAAAATTACAGGATTATTCACCCCGCATTTACGCATGGCCTGAATAATCGTGCCCGGCATTGCGCCAACATAGGTCCGCCTGTGCCCTCGTATCTCGGCTTCGTCTCTCACCCCTCCCAAACTAATTCGATGAAACTTCCGGCCCAGCGCGTTTGCTATGGACCTTCCCAAACTGGTTTTCCCCACGCCAGGGGGTCCAAGGAAACATAAGATGGGACCTTTCAAGTCCTGGTTCAACTTTCGGACGGCTAAGTATTCGACAATCCGCGTTTTGACCTTGTCCAATCCAGAATGGTCTTCATTGAGCTGCTCTCTGGCACGAGCGATGTCCATGACGTCATCGCTATGTTTCGACCAGGGTAGCTCAGATAGCCACTCCAAATAGTTGCGAACCACTTGGTACTCGGGGACACTCGCCGGAAGCTTCTTAAGACGACGTATCTCACGCGCAGCGGCTTTCGCCGCGTCGTCCGGAAGCTTGGCTTCCTCAATACGCTTGGTTAGATCGCCAACTTCGTCCTGCTCCGACTCATCTGACTCGCCAAGTTCCTTCTTTATAGCTTCCATCTGGCGAACAATGAGGTATTCAGATCCACTCTTTATCATAGCTTCAGAAGAGTCATGGCGGGATTACCTGCTGACGCAGAAGAAACTCCCTTTGCTTTTTCCCCAGCTTATTCTCCACAGTGGTTTGCAATTTTTGCGAAATTTTAAGCACCTGGATCTGCCGATTGATCAATTCCGTCACCCGCATCACCCTAGCCTTGACGTCGGCCAATTCCAAAATCTGTAGTTTCTCAGCAAAGCTAAGATCTATCATGCTGGCCAAAAGATCAGCGACCTGGCCGGGGGGCGTATTGTCCAGCATCCTTCTCAGTTGACCCAATACGCCCGTGGGAAGCTGCAGCTGAGATAGTACATTGGCGAGCTCTAGAAAGAAGATGGCTTCAGCAGAGGCAAAAACGAACAGATGACGTACATACGAGACCCGTACCGTGTCCAGTGGCTCTCAAATTAATGACAGCGGCTTGAAGTTCTGCATCCTCTTTGTCAATGTCTAACTCCAATCCTTCTAATTAATATAACCATAGGGCGGGGACACTTCGTTTCAAGTTCCGAACCTTGTTCCCCATGCAGAGTGACTACAGCTTCAATGAAAGGAGTGCTCTTCACGAAATGGTCAATTTTGAATCGGGATACCCCTTCCAGCGTTACTATGTACTTCACACCCGACGCCTTAGCTTCCGCTGCGTTGTTGCGAACCAAGTTCAGGACACGCGCAGAAACTCCCCAGGAATTCAGTTGCTGTGCGTCGACGGGACCCTCATCGGATACACTTCCGCTTCGGGGCGGGCTCTCAGCGAGAGGAGCGGTGTTCTGAGGATGAGGAGCCCCTTAGACGTGGATTTGCGGGAAGCGCTGACGTGACAATTTCCTAAAACACTCACCTGTGGAGTTCTTAGGATTGGTATGCAACCTACCAAGGACTCGTGCCTTCCACTTTTTCGCTGCTGTTGGTTTTTCCACAAGTGTTCCATAAGGGCCGTGGTATCCCCACGGCCGATTTGAAGTCTCAAGACGATACCAGGAAAGAGAACCCTTGGGTTCCGGGTTGGAATAATGGGAAGAGATACTGTGTCCTGAGAGTAGTTCATAGAGGGCGTGCGTTCCAAAACTATTAGATATGCTCAAAATGCGGATGGGGAAGGTCTGAAGGTTGTAGAAATGAACTTGGAGGGTGAATTGAAGTCCCACCGACAGTTCCGTCACGCGCGGTTTGCTACTGGGTATCCGCAGGGCCCGGGCGCCGCAGCAGGCTCAAGCATCTCGCACAGCTTGATTTTTTGTCCAGCATCTTGCTAAGAATTTCGCAACGAAGGCTGACCGAGACATGGATCTTCTCCCGACTGAGAATGAGCGATATGGAAGTCAAGATTACTGGCAAGAGCGCTATGAGAAAGAGGGACAAGAGGTGCACCGACAAGAACGGTCTCTCGGTTCAGCACTTCAACCAACCGGCTCCTCTTTTTCAAGGTGTTCGACTGGTTCAAAGATTTCTCTGCCCTTGCAGAAACTTTCCAAAACATTCTGCCAGACAAATCTTCCCGCATCTTGCACTTAGGTATTTTCTGCCACCAGCTATTTAGTCATTATTCATCGTTAAACAGGGGCCTCCCTTCCCAGGCTGCGGGAATAGTAGACTTTCCGAAGACATGTGCGTCGTTATCATTCTCGCACAGGTCACCACTATCGCCAACTCACACGTCACTGTTTTTTCAGGTATCGAGCGGGATGGAAAAATCTTGTCAATCTTGATTTTGCACCTTCAGTCATTGAGAACATGAAACAACGGACAGTGGACATGCCAGAAATGTCGTGGTTGTGCGGGGACATTTTCCACCTTGATGAGCTGTTTCCAGATCAATCAAACCAATTTGACTGTGCCATCGACAAAGGAACACTGGACGCCCTGTTAACAAAGAAGCATGATCCTTGGAATCCACCCCAGGAGGTCGTTGAAAAAATGGCACTGTATATGACTCAGGTTCGCGACGTTTTGAAGCCGGGCGGGCTGTTCATGCACATTACTTTTGCCCAGCCGCACTTTCGTAGACGGTTTTTGGAGGTGGAGGGTATGGAGGTGGAGGTACACACGCTAGGTGGAGCCGACTCTTTTGAGTATTTTTGTTATGTAGGGAGAAAGGTGTAGGAAATAGTGAATGAGTTGATTGCCGCAGTTGGTTCGCACTTCGCCAATTGATGAAAAGATTGACTGCCGCATGGTAAACATTTTGGCCGACCCGCGCCAAACAAATGCAAACATCGTGAACGCCCAGAGCTTTAATCAATATATTACAAAATGATAAACCACAACCCAACCATTCTCATCGACACCGTTCCAAACCACCAACTTTCCGATACCACCAAGACGCTTTAAATTTAGTATGTTTTTCTACGAAGTCGCCGAGGAACATGAAGCGACCAGTCGAGTCCTCTTCATTTCTACGCTCGGACAGGTATGTGCCCTTTAACCAACCAAACCGCCTACACCTGGCGCTTCCTGTTTAACAGCTTGCTGTTTCTGTCCGGTTGTCGGGTACTTTGTTTGGTAATCCTTTTCCCTCCGGAACAGCAAGATATGTGGTTCGGGCGCTGATATTTTAAGTCAACAAAGGGTCAGAGAGACGTTTATCGAGCCACATAACGTCGGAAATTCGGCTGGTAACATTCAAGCGACACTTACTGTGAATCATGTAGTGAACCCACCCCAAGCTCTGCATAACCCCGTAGGATCGCCATTCCGCTTCAGACATTAAGCGACCTGCATTAAAAAAAAAACGAAGGGGTCATGGCTTTATCCCATCAACAAGCATAAATGCAAATGTACTCCACCTTGCGGAATCCATCGAGCTACACGATCATAATTCCAAGAAAACAAAACATAAAGGTTTAGCATTATGGGGGATGACAATAAGGGCTCATCAAAGCGGATCATGGCTTACATATTTGTCTGGGAAGGGTAACGTGCCGGTATTCATACTTGTCGTCACTGTATCGGTTGCTGTAAAGAATGCGTTCGTGCTGTTCCAGTCAAATCAAAGTGGCGGAGAGGACAGTGAGAGGACGATATGGTCAGCATTCGGGCTTGCAATCTCAACCCCATGCCATTCCCAAGCACCAGGCTTTCGTGCTCACGTATTCGGCAATATCGCGATCTCTTTGTTGTTCATCGTTCGACGAGATCTTATATGCGGATTGACTGTGCGTTTCTTGCGACATTGTATTGGCTTAGAAGCTGCGTCGGGAAGCTCTGTACAGAATCTTGAAGAATGCTCTTCCAGCTTTCAGTTCGGACATGTGCGAACTTCTCGAACTTCAGCTTTCGGACATCTTGTCATGTGACCACCTGGGTACCGTGCCACGGTATCCAAATTATTCCGTCTGCGGATTGCTTCCGCGGTATTTGGCGTTAATTAATGGGGAATCCAGCGCATGTATCATCGCATCGGACTCTTGCTTTTTGATCAACAAGTACGCTCTTCATACTTATTTTGCAGGCATCGAAGGAAACATGTCAAATCGCAGCCTTGCATGCACCTACCCTCTTCTATCCACTAACGATGAAACGCTGCTCTCAACCCTCATCAACGACTGCAAAACTCCGATGCTTGTATTTGCCCCTTACATCAATAATGCCACCGGGTCATCAAGCCACTCCTTTTCCATCGCAATGGCTAACCCTGCCGCTGTAGCGGCCCTGCGATTTGGCGAGGATGAGATGCAGAATATGGATTTGCATGAGTTGGTCGGTGAACGGGATGCAGTAGAAGTTTCTCAGTATCTTCGGAGGGCAATAGATCTACGGGAGAAGTGTAGTGGCCCAACGGGTGACGACCGAATTGTTTGGAAGCGCAGTGTGAGTGTCCGTCGGTCCTCTCCCCCAAAATATGGAACAACTCTGATCAATCAGCACCATGCTGTCCCTTCAATCCAACAGGACGGAGCCACAATTCCCTCCACGCTGGAGGTAACGCCGCTCATCTACATATCATCTCACTTGACGAGCACATCAACTCCCGCCGCCCTCCTACAAATCCACATCTCTCTCCCGCCACAATCTAGTCACCGCCCTGTGTGCGCAGTCAATCCACAGTTCCAAATCCAACGACATTTCTCACTTTCAGGCCAGCTTTCAGCGTGCGAAATTGTGCTGCCTGTTCTGGGGGAGGACCATACAGAGGTGAATGAGAAGAACATCTACCCGAGACTCTCGCCTTTCCCTGGCACACCACGGAATCCTACCCCGGGGGCCGTTACACCACAGAGCTGCACATCAGGTGAAGTAAATGGATGCACACCACTACGGGCATCACGACGCACGAGCGCCGATTTTACACAATTCACGGAGGGAACGGGGTTCCTTGGAGACGTAATGAGTCATCATTCCGAAAGGACGTTCAACAAATTATACCAGGCTGCGTGCTCCGCTGTTGGTCGAGACTTCTTTGTTAAGGTTTTGGAGAGCGTTGGCGAATGGTAATGTTGCATATTGTTATCTGTTCCGATTATTGTGTTGCCCAACGGGACATGTGCATTGGACAGGACCGGATTTCACTATGCATGGATTTGTAGCACAGTTCCTGAAGCTGGTACCGACAGCTTTGGAAATCCTCGAAGACTGAGAATTGTAAATTTCTGGAACAAAGATTCCGGAATCGAAGCATCTTTGGCTGGCGTCGAGTACTGGGTGAGGAATGCACAGGAGTCAAGCATCCCATGGTCAAATTTCTCATGCTAGCTGTGCTCTTATTCTTCGGGCATGCGGCGACTGATTCAGATTGAGGGAACGCCTTGTGAGCTGACATTGAGTACTCCAAGTACGTACCCATTGTAGTCATCTGGTCAACCGCTATTTTCTAATTGTTCATTCAAAAAAGCTGTAACTCTCGACTCCCGTCTTCAAATGCTTTACCCCGATGCCTTTTTCTTCCGTGACCTTCGTCCCCAGCCACGCTGCTACATCTGTATCGCTATCCTCGATACAGAAAGCGGAACATACATCGGTCACATTGGTCTCATGAATGATGTCGGAGGCACCGAAGGGATGGGAGGGAAGGTCGGACACGCTGAGGCAATCAAAGTCGGTTTGAGAGTGTTTGCGGAACGAGTGGGCGCGGAATTGAAGAGGCTGAGTTATGAAGAAGAGTTGAAGGCGGCAAGGGTTGCAGCGGACCAGGCAAATAGAGCCAAGGTGCCGATTATGCTGGCGCTCCTGTTTCTTCCTTGCATAAAAAGTTGACATTACATTGTTCAGTCTGCGTTTTTGGCCAACATGAGTCATGAGGTGAGGACACACGAAGAAGTTGCCGAAGAACTGTTTTAAAGGCTTGCCACGCTGACGACCAATAATCCGGACTTAGATTAGGACGCCAATGGTACCGTTTCATTCGCGGATGTTGTATGCCATAGAATGTCCGGCTAACCCTGCGCAGAACGCAGTAATAGGAATGTGCGAACTCCTCCTGGATACCGAACTCACGGCCCACCAGCTGGACCTTGCGTCCACGATTCATTTCAGTGGTGATCACCTCCTCTCGGTGATCAACAACATCCTGGACATGACAAAAATCGAGTCTGGAATGGTCACGCTTCAGCAAGACATCGTCCCTGTCCGCGCGGTCCTCGAAGAAGCAGCGAAAATTGTCGGACCTAGTGGTATTATGTTTTACGCGGGTGTCGGGGATGTCAACGATCCCAGAAGGTCAAAACCGGTGACATTCGGCACGTTCGTGGAGGATGATGTGCCTGAGGGCATCATTGGTAAGATTTTCTTTGGCCTTGGTCGTCGACGCTTCACACTCTATTGATTACTGCATGCGTGCGCAGCTGATCATGCGCGTCTGCGACAGGTTTTAATCAATCTCATGGCAAACGCGTACAAAGTGAGTTGTGATGAACGAAGTTCCGTTGTCCATTTGCATTCGCATGTGGTATCTCATGTCTTTCATTATTATGTTAGTTCACGGACCGAGGATCTGTTTTGGTTAGCTGCCTTCTCGCGCTTCCTGAAGACTTCCCTCCTTCCAAAGGAGCCGAGGTGGATGGGGATCCTGATGAGGACGTAATAGGATTACGTTTCACTGTGAAAGACACTGGGATAGGTATTCCACCACAGCATATTGGAAACATGTTTAAACCGTTTGTGCAGCTAGATTCAACAAGCACGAAGGTAATTGAGGCAGGCATGAATTCGAGCTTCGTGGCATGTCAATCAACCGACACTTACTCTTTTTGTCCTTTCCAGAACTTTCAAGGAAGGTGAGAACCCGTTCTTTTTTAACATTTGGTTCAGATAACGTGAACTTCAAATTAACCCCCTTACCCGCGCTCAGCGGGTTGGGTCTGGCAATCTCTCAACATTTGGTGCACCTGATGGGAGGTCGTATATGGGTTTTAGAATCTCATGTCGGTCAAGGGACGACAGTAGCCTTCACCGTCCGTGTCAAGCGACATTTGGGTTCACTCCCAATGAGACGAATCGGCTCCGTCGTTGCCTCCGGCACGAGCGCAGCACTAGTTCCGGTCTCACCAGATACTTCCGGCCCTCCCCTTTCCGCAGTCAATTCTGTAACCTCTCTCCTTGACTCATCCTCGGGAGCCACACTATTCTCTTCCTCCCCGAAGTCCAACTCTGCGGACTTTAGCCCTGCAACCCCGACAACCCCGTCCCGTACGCCCACCTGGGACCGTGCGCTTGCAACCCGATTCCCGCTCCGAATATTAGTGGCAGAAGATAACCCCATCTCTGCCAAAATGATTTTATCGATGTTTGGAAAGCTTGGATATACACGGGTGGATCATGCTACGGATGGCGTCGAGGTGGTGGAGAAAGTGACAGCTGCCTTTGACGCAAGCGAACCCCACGACGTTATATTTTGTGATTTAATGATGCCAAAGTGGGTGATTCAGTATCAGACATCCGTATTGTGAAAAAATGAGTTGATCTTCCCTTGCTTAGAATGGACGGATACGAAACGGTCCGGCACCTGGTAACACTTTTTAATAGTCGGGTCCCACTGGGGGAATTGGAACCGAAGGTCATCGCATTAACCGCGAATGCGTCAGTTGAAGACAAGCAGAATTGTCTGGAAATTGGCATGGTATATGCTCTGCTGCAACTATGGATTTGTCTGTTCTCTTAGATTCCTAACTTTCCTTTATGGCCGGCAGAAAGGATACCTCACAAAGCCCGTTTCCATTATAGAGTTGCAAAATGCGCTAAAGTTGGCGGCACAAGATAAACTAGCTAGGCGGCAATAGAAGAGAAAACAGCGTAGCCTGAAAAGGTGGTGCATTTGGGCTGGGAGCTGCCAGGTGGTATGGCTTGCCCTTGCAACAAAATGGAAAGAGAGCCCTTTGAATCCAAGCGCAGTTCAAATACTTCGTTATCATAGCGTACATCCTCAGTGATGTCCAAATAAATTAATCATTTCAGCACAAAAGAAGCCATAACCATTCACTCATCATCATCCCCGTCGTCTTCCTCCTCCTCATCGTCCTCCGAATCATCAAAATCGCTCCACCCATCCCCACCCTTGGCAGCAGCCGCAGCCGCAACCTTTGCAGCCCCCTCCCCATCGCCCCGCTCCAATTTACGCAGATATGACCGCCGCTGCCGTTCAGTCATGTCACTTAATACTCGCTCCCTCTCCTGTTCCTCTTTCGCAACTTGGGCGCCAGTCTTCTTTGCAGTGCTAATGAACAAGACAAACAGATAAATGCTTGCTCCTGATTAACAGGACTCTGATGCTGGTTAAGACCGACCTTGGCAAAACCTCCTCCGTCAATTGGCACTTGGCACATACGTTTTTGGACGCCGCACATTTTCCACAGATGACGTGATACGCTTCCAATACTGTTCGCCCATTGCATCCAACGCTATCAGCATTGAAGATATAGTAAGTTCAAAACACCCCTTAAAAACAAAGAAATCATAACAAGTCTCTCTTTGCACTAACCATATTTTCGGCCGAGTTAAAGGCTTATATTTGTTCATCCGTTTTCTGAGTGTCGTTACAATAAAGTCGACTTCCAATCAGCTCGTAATCAGAAAATTTTGCAAGCACCTGGAAATAGGCTGCTTACCTCCAGTCAATGATATCGTAACAACGTTTGCAAAGTCCAGAGACGGGTAACGCAGCAATTTTCAGAGCCGCTGGAGAGTGTTTGTTTGGCGTAAAAGCAAAGGAATTTTGATGTTTTTGAGGTTGCTTCCGGGCACCTGCTTTGCCCTTGGCGGAGGATACTCTGGTGCTCATTGCTAGAAGATAACTCAACACTGCTAATGGAAATGGAGTTTTCGGGAACGGTTCCGCGACACCAGCGCGACAGACAAAAATATTTCAGTGGCTTGGAGTTCACCTCGCCGCCTCGCGCCCTACCAGCCCAACCACGCGACGCGTTCGTTCGCGTGGTGAACCAGACGCAAACAGACTCCATTCGCTCCACAAACTTGCTTTTTTGTTCAATCAATACGGACTCGAAATCACTGAACGCACAGCAGATGCACCTTGTCGAGCGCAACATGTCTGGTCTTACCTCCTCCGCCTTATTTACGCTTCGCCAACTGGCCATGCCTTCTCGTTGCCTTGTCATGCGACATGCTCTCCGCCCGTGGCCTTCGAACCTATGTCGACCTCGCTACAGTACTTCTACGCCGAAGACTGCTCAAAAAGTCGTTCCCTTTCCTGGAGCTCCTGGCTCGAACTACACAGAGGAACTTCATTTTGTGGAGAAAGGTGTCGTTATACCAACCTACAGGTGCGTTCAGACTCCGATGTGCCCACGATCAGTAGTTTGGACAACTTGGTCAGGTGTATTTCACCTCACCGTATTGGCGCCGTTTCGATAGGGTACTGGATGTGGATGGAACCGTAATAAACAAGACGCACGATCCGAAGGTGAGATACGTCGAGATCCAGTATTGGCACAATTTTCAGCTAAATTCGCCCAAAATCAGCTTTCGAAAGATATCTGCCTGAAGATGTACAAGGACATGTTGACACTCAATATCATGGACCTAATTCTGTATGACGCACAACGGCAGGGGCGTATTTCCTTCTACATGACCAATTACGGCGAGGAGGCAACGCATATGGTGGGTTTCCGGGTGCCGTTGCAATACCTCGACAGTTTAAGCTTATGATATGCAAATCCATTCCCATATCGCGATCAAGGGGTCCGCCGCGGCACTCAAACTGGAAGACGTTGTTTTTGGGTATGCATATTTCGATCGGCGAGGGACACAACGTGAGAAAACGTCTTGACTTACATGATTTTTGCAACGTCTTACAAGACAGTACCGCGAGGCTGGTGTCCTCCTGTACCGCGGCTTCACGCTTGACCAATTCATGAACCAATGCTACTCCAATGCTCTGGATCTCGGCAAAGGGCGTCAAATGCCGGTCCATTACGGAAGCAGGGCGTTGAATTTTCAGACAATTTCGTCACCCCTAGGCACGCAACTTCCCCAGGCCGTTGGAGCTGCATATGCACTAAAGCGCTCAAAGAAGGACGCTTGTGTAATCTGCTTTTTCGGCGAGGGAGCGGCCAGCGAAGGAGATGCCCACGCCGCTATGAACATGGCCGCGACAACAGAGAGGTTCGTTCAGTTAGGAGTTGAAAAACATGTTTCTCGTTCCTAAAACGGTTTCACCAGCCCAGTGATCTTCTTTTGGTAAAGCAAGCGTTTGCCGAGTGCGAGACTTTGACTATACTTGTGTAATCCAGTCTGACCAGAACATCTTCACCGAATAGTCGCAATAACGGGTACGCGATATCAACGCCGTCTAGGGAACAGTACCGCGGGGATGGCATTGCCAGCCGCGGGCCTGGATATGGGATGGACACGATTCGGGTAGATGGAAACGATGTACTTGTGAGTATCATCACAATACCTCGCGACGAAGACGTTTGTACCTGAAATCTCATTGATGGTTTGCAGGCGGTGTACAATGTTGTAAAGGAGGCGCGGCGACGAGCGGTAGAACATTCCCGGCCTGTGCTGGTGGAAGCACTAACTTACCGGTACAGTAAATGACGAGATTTTCAATTCGGCAATAGCAAACGGTTTTAACAGGATTGCTGGGAATAGAGTCGGGCATCACAGCACATCAGATGATTCTTCGGCATACCGCTCAAAATCGGTAAGTCTTCTCTTTGAAACGGATTTGATGTTCCCATTAATCTTCTGACTGGACGCTGCATCTTCACCCATTTGACACTTCACAGGAGGTGTCTACATGGCAAAACACCGACAGCCCCATCACCCGATTCCGCAAATACTTACAGTCCCGTGAAATGTGGACTGATGCAGACGAATCTGCGTTTCGAAAGAACATTCGTGCAGAAATACTCAAAGCCTTTGCCCGAGCGGAGAAGGTCAAAAAACCTCCCATCGAACATTTGTTTACTGATGTGTATGAAGGAGAACAGCCGTGGAATTTGAAGGAGCAGAAGGATGAATTGGAGGGATTGATTAAAAAGTATCCGGAGTACTACGATGTTTCGGAGTTTGAAAAATAGATATGTTGATGGTCACGTTCACTTGGATAATGGCGAAATTGTAGTTCTTGATAATGCCTGGTTCTCGGACTCAAGCAACCAGGAGACACAACCGCACTAATTCTACTGAAACCATTTGTCGACCTACATCTCGCCTTTATTCAACATAGTGGCTCAAAAAGAGAAGAGAAGACAAGAAACACAATACCAAACATTCAACAATTGCCGTGCGAGGTCGCGGACCCTTTGTGTAATCACGCGAAGACCTTCAGATCTTCTTCGATCTCTTCTTCTTCCCCTGCTTCACGACCACAAACTTATTGCCGGTATCAAATCCTTCCAGTGCTGCGCCTGCGGTGGTTGTGGCCCCTCCAGATGCCACACCGGACCATCCTTCTGAAGATCCATTGGCGTCCGCACGCCTACGTCGGGCGAACTCGTCGGCAAACTTGCGAGGGTCAATGGCGGTCAAACCGCCGAGAGTATCGTCGCATACGAGCTGCAGAGTTCCAGTATCGGCAGCGGGAAAGGAAAGAAGTATAGTAATGAAGTCGTCAACTGTGCCGGATCAAAAGAACAATGTTATAGTTAACAAGCCATCAGCGGTTGCCATTTAAGCGCAAAGAGATACTTACCATTAACACCACTAGTCGTACTCCTTTCAAGTGGCCGAAGAGCTGAGCGGCACCATTGGAGGAAGGATTCGGACGGACCTCTGGTACCATCGACATTTGTGACCGGCGCAGTGGCGGGGGTAGTTACACTCCTTATTGGTGTAGGAGTAGGCCTAGCAGCAGTGACAGGCGCAGAGGGACGAGTCGCAGTTTGGGTGGATCTGAATTCGTTCTCGTCAACCATGCATTCCCCATAATGGATGGAAACAATACTCACCGAGGACCGCCCACTTGTCCGACAACCTGTCCCTTGCTACCAACAACGTTCCATGGGCCTTTAGCCTCCGCCTACGCGAAAAGGGATTAGTGTGTGACGCGGAAGTTCCTCACGGTTAAATGTCGACTTACGGTATCCTGGGCAACAGCGGATGCAGATCGCAAAATGGGACCACTCGCAACAACAGCAGGTGCTTTGGACAGCGCGGGAGCTCTGACGTTGGGCGCTCCCCAAGCCGAGCCGCTTGGGACTGACACGCTGTCAGCATACCGTTTTCCAGCCCCAAGGGGGACGGCAGCATCCACTGCCTGTGCGTTCCTCTCCACATCCCGCCGCTTTCTGCTCTCCTCCTCTTGCATGATTTCGGACAATGTCTTGCTCCTTGAGGGAGCAGGTTTTGGCGCTGAGCCCCATACGCCAGGAGCACTATCGCCTCGCGACCAGTTCATAGCTCCAGCTCCAGCTTCCTGCTCTTGCAATTGCTGAGCTTGCAACAGCATCGTCTGGTGGGCACGGCGTTGCCGCTCCCGATCCCTTTCCTCCCTCTCCCGCTGTTCAATTTCCTGAATTTCCTTGAGACTGAGCTTCACCGATCCCTGGGTCCCACTAGTAGGTGCCGCCCATGCGGAGGCCGTCGAGCGCGATTTCTGTCGTTGCAATTCCTCTACCTCGCGCTCAAGCTCCTTTGCCTTGGCCAACAGTTTTTGTTCCTTCTCCTTCTTGCTTCTTGATTCCTCTTCCGACATAATACTCCGTAAGTCCACTGCCGGTGTGGATGTGGGGGCCGAGGAGGAAGTGGGAGATTGAGCAGGTCCATGTACCGAAGTCGGAAGGGTTGCTACCTGAGGTGGTTGAGCCTTCTTGTCCTTTGCAGGCTGTTCTTTGCGCTTTTCGTCAACCCGTTCGTCCTTGCGCCCTTTCTTCGTATCCCGCTTCTCTACTTCTGGTGCCATTGGGGTAGATTGCTTCTGCTTGCCTTCAGCGGGTTTCTTGACGGCAACGGGAACTGCCCCGGCGTCTTTCTCTGCCGCGGCATCGTCCAAGCTCGTCTTGTTGAGTAGATCGGTAGCCTCTTGCAACTGTGCGGCTTGACCAGTCCCGGAAAACTGGTCATCAGGCGGGAATTCGTGCAAGGGGCTGCTGTCCTCGATGAGTTTCGATACCACTTCATCGATATGGCCCTGGCCGTCATCAGGGAAGTGTGTTGCCGACGCCGCTAGGGTAGTATTGATATTCGTAAGGCCACTATACGGTACCCAGTCCTGTTGGCGCGCTTGGCTAGTCGGGGTGGTCGGCTGGACACCTCCAAACGAATCGAAAAGAGGTTGTGCGGTGAACAGATTGCTTGTCACGCTTTGTTGGCTCTGAACTTGAGAGTCCCGCGCATACGTCGGGAAAGGCGATTGCGGTTGTTGCCCCATGATGCCCCCCATGTACGACTGTTGTTGGGGAATAGGCTGTGCTATTCTCTGATCGAAATACTGGCTCTGCATGGTCGGCGTGGACGGAGACGCCGGTACTGCCCCGCCACGCCCGAAGGACGAATCAGTACTCCACCCCGTCCGTCCTAAGCCATGACCTTCTCCCCACCCCGACCTCCCGTACCCTGACCCTAGATTATCCATCGGTCCCCCAAATCCCGGACCAATTTCGGCCCCTGGGATGGCTCCAAACACATCACCGCCTAGCGTGCTTGGGTTGAAGAGGCTGCTGGAGGACGACACGCCAGGTGTCCCGAATCCTCCAAATGGGCTGAAGCCAAGGCTGGCAGCACTCGTATCCGGAGTATACAGATCTCTGAATCCCGGGGTGGTCGGGGCCATACGCTTCTGTTCTGTCTGAGCCTGCGCCAAACGCTCCAACTCTTCCAAATCGTTCAAGAAAGGACGATCCCGCCCATGCTTTTGAATGAGGCGAGCGAGAGGTTCGTAATTGAAACTGTCCGAGCGCTTCACAGGCAGATCGTCGCTAAAATATCCCAGCTTGTGCCATTCATGCATTTGAGAATGGGCAAACGGACCTGCGCCCAATGTACGTTTAGCAAGGACACAGAACAACACCCAAGCACTTCACCAACGCAGATACCTTGTACATTCCCGGCCGGATCTTTGTACAGCCACTTTGGAGGCACAAAAGGAGGTGGAGCCATCCCTGGAGGTGGAATGCTTATATGGTCGGGATGAGGCTGATGGAGATCGCCCTTCGACCCACTGCTTCGCAAATTGGATGGGGCGCCTATAGGGTCCGGCGTGTGTCGGCCGCCAGCACCTGCGAGCGAAGCGAAGCTTCCCGCTTCTTGCTTAACTGCAGACCCTCCAGTGACGATGCTGCCTGCAATAGTCGTAGAGGCGAACGGATTGAATATATCGGCAAAACTGGATTTAGGGGGTCCTGAAATGCCACCAAACGCTGTTCCAGTGGCGGCCGTAACGCTTCCATATGTTCCCCCCTCGCCAACAGCCAGTGACCCCTGCCGTCCCGGCGTCTGCATGGGAACTGAAGTTCCGAAAGGTTTCGGGGACGAAGTGTGCGCGTTGCGCTCTTCCGCGATTGAAACAGGCGAAGCGGTGCGAGCCGGAGTTGGCGATTCCCTGCCAGATGCATTTCCTAGAAGCATAGCGGGCTGCGCTCTTGTCAATATCTCTACGCCAACGGCCACAAACGCACTGAGTACCCACCGATTTGTCCGCACCCATGGCATTCTTGTCTTCATCGGGGGTGCTGAAGGTACCATTGCCCGAGAAACTGCCAACGCTGCCTGGCGTGTCCCAGGGATCTTCATAGTCGCCGTCCGTATGAGTCATTCCGCGGCGACGAGGTGGCGTATCACTCTGTGAACCCGGTGCTGAGGAAAAAAACGCCCTTTAGCATATGGGGAGTTTACACCATTGGTCTCTGCGTATCAAAAGCAAACCTCGTTCAACGCGACTGGAATAACCTGTGCATACAAAACTCAATGGCCATTTCCAGTAATGCAACACAACGAACACAGCATGTGTACATACTGCGATTCTGCACTCCTGGAGCACGTGGCGGCCGTACTCCCCCTTCTTTGTTTTCTCGCCCATACGGAGCCCTCCTCGCGGATGCATCACTGTTAACTGAAGCCAGAGAGAACAACTGGCAAAATGTGGTGAATCCAAAATGTAAGTCAAGCATTCGACGACAGGCATCCAACGACACTACCTTCTTCTCATGATCCGTGAGTGGAAGATTGGCCATAGGCTCCAACACTTCCCCGGCTACCGCCACCGAATTCGGGCCAGTGGGGTCATAATCAGCAGGCGCCCCAAGCGTTGGGTCGAACAAGCTCAAGATGAACTCTCGCGAGTACTTGAAGGGGTTGGGCTCGGTGGAGGTCGGCATTGCCGATTGTGCGAGCGAAGACGCGCTCCAAGGCCCCGAGCCGTTGGCATGGTTCTCAGGCACAGGCGAAGTCTTGGGAATGCTGCCACTGGCCCACACCGAATGCGCTCCAGATCCGGTTGGCGTCGAAGGACTCGGGAAGCCAGGAGAACTGCGTCCAGTAGTGTCGACGTTGATGGGAATTTTCCTCATCCTACCGTGAGAGAGGGCAATCTCTTTCAGTTAAGACGCCCAAGAACCAGAGAAACATGTCTAGTATGTGCAGGATAATATAACCGTGTCTCCAGTTATTTCACTCAGTACGCACCATTGTGGCCCGAAATTCATTGCCATTTCTGATTTTGGTTGATATGGTTTGTTTGGTGACGGTATTGCCTTCCCACCTGAAATCCGAAATTGGAGGTTGAAGGGTCAGGAACTTCTATTCCGTTGCGTGACATAAAAGCAACGTTGACGCTGTCCCTTACCTCGCTGGAGAAAGTAACTTTTTGAGATTTTGTTGTCGCTGAATGGACAGAGAAGTCAATGAGCAGGCCAAAACTCCTTTTTGGTCTGTCTGTGGCGCAGAAGCGACTGTGGCGCAGCCTTCCGACTATGGTGATTGGCCATCAACCTCCACCAAGTATCGACATCTTCCCGTATTTTTGGGTGCAGTCATGATCAAGCAGCAAGCAAGAGGCTCCGCACGGCCCTTTGTGTGCATCCGGTGCACATATCGGTCGATATTCACGAAGAGGCATCCTTTCTCTGGGCCGTCTGTTCTCCCCTCTCATTTCAACTCAGAAACTCAAGGAATTGAACCGCCGCCCGCGGATCCGCCGAGCACTCCGGAGCGAACATATGGACTTGTTGGGGAAAGCGAGGTCGAGGGAAATAAGAGTGCGGCGCAGGGTTCTTGGACGTATGCAGGGTTTCGGCCGGTTGTGAGGGACAAAGGAGGGCCCAGCTTAACGGCTTTGGAGGCTGCGATCAGTGGGAGACAACTGTCAACAGCATTGGAACTGTACGCTTCCCTACGCAGTAGAAGGCTGTTGCGGTGCATGACCAGCGAACAAGCAGAAAATTTGCTGCTGCTCTTTGATGAGGATGGCCGCCGAGACATTCTGCCTAAAGTCCGGGACATTTTTCACCAACTGCGGCTGGGGAAGAGTAAACCGAGTGCTCTTGCGTACATGCGCTGCATCCAAGCCCACTTGAAAAGGCGCTCCGATGTCAATTGGGTATCGCGATTGCTTGCTGAGATGGACGCTACTGCGCGATATCCTCGAACTGAGCATCTCACTTTAATGCTGTCACGGGCAACTGAAGTGGGAGACGTCGATAAGGCGAGGATGGTGTACGATAGGCTGCGAAGGTTGGGTATGGGGAAAATGACTGGATTGATGCACGCTGAAATGATGGCATTGCTGACTCGGTCTGGGCGATTGGATGAAGCCATTGCCTTGCAAGGAACACTATTAAAAGATCCGACGCGAAAGCGCGGATTTGCTCCCTCTCTGTTCATCTACATAATCGGCGCCTTGATGCAAAAATGTGATTACGAGGCGGCTAGTAAGCAGGTGGATCTGATGCTGTCTGCCAAGTCAGGGTTTCGGACTTGCCGACAGAAGGCTGCAGCCGAAAACGCGTGCAACATTGCCTTAGATTTGTATATACGCATGAATGACCAAAAGCGAGCTCTGTGGATTCTAGAGCTGATGCAAACCCGGTCCCTTACTCCTCGAGCTGAGCTACTCCACAAATTTGCCGACTCCATGGCTAAAACGGATAACGGCAACTTTGCCGCGGTGGAAAACGTTTCCACAATATCCGGGCTTGCGCGCTCTCAGCTAAATCGACGGTTTAACCTGATGTCGCAAATCAACAACGGCAACCTGACGGCTGCAGAGCGCGACTTGGGGGAGATGATCCGTCAAGGTTGGAATCCGGATGCTCCAATTCTGAAAGCTATGTTGGAGGCATATGCTAAGAAGGGCGATGTGGTGGGGTCACAACGCGCTTTCGAGCGGCTGGAAGAACTAGGGACGCCTAATGTTTTCGCATACACCATGCTTATTCAAGCGCACCTGAATGTCGGGGATTTGGCGCAAGCCCGGTGGCGCTTCGACAACATGAAAGTTGCCGGATTGCAACCGGATACTGTTTTATACACGCTCATGATGAAGGCTTATGTAGAACTCCAATCGACCGGGGGGATAAAGGAGGCAGAGGCGTTGCTGAGGGAAATGCGAGCCGTGGGAGTACCCAGGAATCAGCGCACCTATTTCACTTTGATCGCAGCGAGTAGAGATTCACCTGAGCGGGCTGGAGCATACATTTCTGAAATGCGGAGAGAGGGCATCGATCCGGACGCAGGATGCTTTGGGGCCATGATTGATGTTTGTGTCCGAGCCGGAAACATGCGCAAAGCATATGGATACTTTCAGTCAATGGCGGGCCTAAACATCCGGCCAAACGCCGTTATTTTCAATATCCTCCTTGCTGAACACCACAAAAATGGTGAATTTGACGCTATCCGGCGTCTGTACAAGGAAATGGTGATGGGTCGAATTGCCCCTGATGCGAACACTATTCACAAGATCGTCGATGCCTATTGCAAATTCGGCAAAGATATGGACATTGTCGAAGAAGTTATAGAGAAACTACTTGCTGCTACGTCACCATCTTTCCGGCCAAGGCAGCAAATTTTCCATTCCGTTATGAACGGATACGCACATGCCGGGATGCCCGCATCCTGCGAGCGGTGGCGCGACCGTATGTTGGCATCCGGGTTCGAGGCGACGTTCATCACATCCAACATCCTGTTGAACGCGTATTGTCGTGCCGAGGACCATTTTAAGGTCATGGCACTTTTCAAACAAATGTTGAAAAATGGACAAGTGACTCCGGCTACCATGGCGCAAGTGCTAGATTCGTGCGGTCTTAATGGTGCACCAGAGGACGCTACATGGGTGGTGGAGCGGGCTCGGGCGGCGGGAACGAGTTTGGATGAGAATGGGTATAACTCCTATCTCGAGGCGTTGGGTCGTCATCGGAGGATAGGAGAGATTCGGCCAGCCCTTTACAGTATGCTGGCGGATGGAGTTGAACCCACATCGAAAACATTCTTAACGGCTGTCAATGCAGTGGAGCGGCAGGGAAAGCTCCGGGAGGCGAAGGAAGTGAGGTCGTTTTTCGAAACACATTTTCCTAGTTTGGTGAAATGATATCCCATGGATGGTAGTGGCACCTCACGAAATTGTTAAATACGTTGAGATTTTGTTTCCTTGTGCGTAATGTGTTCCCATGCGTTTCGTACACGAAAGTCAAAATCCTAGCAGATGGCCTCTATGTTTGATTACATTCCCAACACATGCTTTTTCGCCTAAAAATCCGACAGGGAATGGTATTCGACGTGTTGCGTCCCATGGTGTGAGGTGAGTTTCAATTTTCGGGTCGGTGCAATCAATCAATCGCCATTCCGGCTTCGAACGGGCGCCGATGGGAAGACATCATCAGCGCGGACGGAGCTCAAACGTCGCTTGTGGTGCTTCCTCTATGGCACGTTCGATTGGGTGAACGCGAAGCTGGCCAGGCAACAGAGCTCGTTTCCAAAGATCCTTTTCAAAAGGGGTCCAAGTAATCAGTTCTTTACTTTCTCAATCATTACGCCTGTCTCTTGCCGATGTGGTTTGCTTTCCCCAGACCGGCACTGATAAGGATGTCACCTAAAAAGCTGGTTCATCCCAGCTTCTCCTTCTGCACAAGCCGGTTCTGATACAGCACAACTGGGGGCCGCGAGCAACTATGGAAAGTTTCCGAGTAGTGCGGCATTGCAGGATTGAATTTAGGTAGCAGAAATAAAGGACTCCTCTTCAGTCCGAGCGTCGGCCACATTCAATGCTGTTGGCCAATCAGCGACGGCTCGCCGCGCGCCACATTCAGGCATGCTGGAGGTCACGTGCCTTTTGTCCCACCCATTCCAGGAAACTGGAAGACGAGACGCAACGGAATTGACTTCCTTCTCATCTTCTGCACACACGGCCTCTTTTTATCCAACCCAGCACGGTATACACGCCTCAAACAAACCCATAGAACTTCTGTCGCTAACGAGTTCCGTGCAACAACGTAGATCGTTCACGATGGTCTCCCCCGTCCGCATCATGAATCGCGTGGTGCGATTCCAGAAGCCTGGTAATTCTAATTTCGGGTTTTCCTTGACTGAAGACCGTGCGACTCTGTGAATCCGTGGACCCATTGCGGCTGCAGTCGACGTGGCTGGGGTGCTGGAAGTTGGAGTTGTGTCATATAGATGGAGGCTAACCTACAATTTGTGCTGTAGCCTTCGCCCGGTCATACGCGACCAACTCCGGTTACGACCAAACCTTTATGAACATGTTGATCAACAAGCATACCAAAGTCATCACACAGGGCTTTACGGGTAAACAGGTGCGTGGGTGAGACGGCTACTTTGCAGCTGCAAGGCAAGGGAATATTTGCATGACATGTATTTCGATCTCGCACGTCAGGGCACTTTCCACTCTAAACAAGCAATTGAATACGGTACGAACATGGTTGGTGGAACGTCTCCAAACAAGGCTGGCCAGGAGCATCTTGGCCTTCCTGTCTTTGGTTCCGTGCAGGAGGTTAGCTTTTCGGGTGAATGGGCTGCTGTTCTTTTTTCCCCGCTTATGATGTTTAAACGCGCAGGCTGTAGACAAGGTGAAACCAGATGCTTCAGTGATTTACGTGCCGCCACCGGGTGCCGCCAAGGCCATTGTAGAAGCAATTGAGGCGGAGGTTCCATTGGTTGTTTGCATCACGGAAGGTATTCCCCAACAGGACATGGTTCGCGTAAGTATCTGCTCGTCGTCGCTTCCCGTATCGGGCACACGACTACCAGTTGAACAATATTTTTTCAAATTGCTCTTTTAGGTTATGAAGGTGTTGAAAACCCAAAACAAAACGCGATTGATTGGTCCAAACTGTCCTGGTATTATCAAACCGGAGGAATGCAAAATTGGTATCATGCCTGGTCACATCCACAAGAAGGGCAAAATTGGTAAGTCGCACTTTTTTTTTCAGTCATGGGTAAGGCACATATTTCTGACGAGGTTCGGATGTAGGAATCGTTTCTCGATCGGGTACTCTTACGTACGAGGCGGTCAACCAAACGACTGAAGTGGGACTGGGACAGTCGTTGTGTGTTGGTATTGGTGGCGACCCGTTCAACGGCACCAACTTCATTGATTGTTTGAATCTCTTCTTGAATGACCCTGAGACTGAAGGTGCACATTGAGAGAACTCCCGTTGCATTTTTTTTTTATGGTGAAAAGGACCTGATCCATATTTGTCCTGATAGGTATTATCCTCATCGGTGAGATTGGTGGTTCCGCAGAGGAGGAAGCGGCAGAGTTCCTTAAGAAATACAACCTGAGCCGGGATCAACCCAAACCGGTGGTTTCGTTTATTGCTGGACGGACTGCTCCCCCCGGTCGGCGGATGGGTCACGCAGGCGCCATTATTTCTGGAGGAAAGGGGAAAGCTGAAGATAAGGTTGCCGCACTGGAGAGTGCTGGGGTGATTGTCTCGCAATCTCCGGCGAAGCTTGGCGTTCTCATGAAGCAGGTATGGCTACTGTCACACTTCACTGGACAGTTGACAATCATTTTGCTGACGATTGGACCTTTGATTTGTAGGCGATGGATGAACTGGAGAAGGCTTAATCGGACAATCGTCGGCGGGGGTTTATATTTGACTTACGTATGGCTTGTATCTAAGAAAAAAAAGATGCATATGACGGAAGCAGTGGAACTCTGTCCGCGGCTATGACCTGTGCCAATCGTCCCGGCTATAGTTGCACCAACATTTATAGTACATTCAACATTGACTTCCAGTTTGGTGATGCGTTGTGAATTTCTCGTTCCCCCCTGGATCACATTCCCATCTGCGACCCCATTCCGCCCATTCCGCCCATCATAATATCGCTAAAGTACATGTGGTTCAGGGCATCTTTCGCGCTGATTCGGTTGTTTGGTTGGTACTGCAGCATTCTGCTGAGCAGATCCATCGCCCACGGGTCCATCATGGGCAAACGGATTCGAAGGTCTTGCGGGGGGTAGTATGGGAAATTCTTTTTGAACTCTGGGAGTTCGCTTACTCGCGGCCACGTCGCTTCACTCGGCGTTCCCAGCAGCTTGAAGATCTTTTGAAGTTGATCCTCATTTGTCTTTCCAGGGAATAAGGGTTTGCCGCTGTACATTTCGGCCATGATGCAGCCGGCCGACCACATATCGATTGAGGTGGAGTAGTTACGAGAGCCGAGGAGGACATCGGGCGCTCGGTACCATAGTGTTACGACTTCGTTGGAGAAGGTGTTGACGGGGATACCGAATGCTCGCGCCAATCCAAAGTCTGCAAGTTTTAGCTCCATTCGCGAGTTGATTAGCTGAAAATGAATGAGGGGCTATGATCAGCGATGGGTAATTCTATCAACCTGCGAAGACAAACGAATGTTTTGTATCCGCATCCATGAAGCGCGATAGTGTTGCCACATCAGCCTCCCCAAACCATGTAGCTCGTTTCGCTCTCATGGCACCTTCCCCCATCTTATCGACACGCTTCCCTGCATGATCCTCGCTCAACATGCAACCCATGGCGCCGCCGTGTACGAATCATCACTCGATTGTACGTTGACAGGCGGCGCTTCAGCAGAGGACCGGGCCACTCACCAAATTTTGCGGCTTCAAGTCTCGATGCAAGACGCGATTCTCATGACAAAACGCGATCCCCTTGAGCAGCTGGAACATAAAGTTCTTGCACAGCAATGGATCCAGCGCCCCACCGTTTCCCTGGGAATCCATGTACTTTTTCAAGTCCTGATCCATGTACTCGAACACGAGGGTTAACGTCCGCTCGGTGTGAATCACGTCGTATAAGCGGACAATGTTGTGGTGTTTGAGTTCTTTCATGAGCGAGATTTCCCTGATGGCTGTTGAGGGTGCTCCTTCTTCGCTGTCAAGGTGGATCTCTTTCAGGGCTACAATGTCGCCGGTGAGGCGGTTTTTGCCTTTATATACGGTTGCGTAGGTGCCTTCACCAAGCTTCTCGAGACGAGTATAGCGTTCCATGCCGGTATTTACTATGGCGGGTGAGGAGGTGGGAACGAAGGAATGGTATGCGCGTGCAAGGGAAGTTGGCTAATTACGTTGAGGGGGTAAGCAATTGGGGACAGATGTCAATAAATCTTTAAACGGAGAATCCGCCGCGCACCTCTGGAAGGGGCAAAGGAGCAAGGACGGGCAGCCCACGAGGGAGCTTGAGAATACTGGTGGGAAACTGGGAGGCCGACTGTTTTCTTTGACGATAGTGGTTTGCTTGGTTGCTGATTGCTGAATTGAGTGCGAAGATATTGAAGATGTTGAAGACCAGTCAGACAGGCGCAAGCATGGCATCAAGTTCCTGGGCCCGCGGCTGAGTTTCCGCTGAGTCCCACGGCCCCACGTGGCGCACCAGTACTCGGGTATCTTGACGGAATCGGTAAAGAAACGACAACCTTTTTCTGCGGAAATGAAATGAACACCTGCCAGACCTGCCTACTCACCTTCAGCTACCCACATAGGAGAATGTTAAAAACAGTTTGCTTTTTGGCCATACTGGGTCAGGCGGTTGCTCAACAATGGATACCAGGCCATGCTACCCACTATGGCAAGTATATTGGGAACTCTCCTTTTCGACAAGTCTCCACCCGATAACTTTGGCAATTTCTTCGAACACAGGTCCCTTCCCTTCCTATCCACCGCTAAACGAAGCCGGGTACCGTGCAAATGAAGTCGGCGTCGGGTGCTCAATGGGAAGCACTCCCGAGTGGGCGGAAATCCTCTCCCACGGCGTTCACAACAGCTCTGTCGACCCCGGCACCGTCTGGCCAAAGGTGGCCACAGTCGCAGTGTCTGAGGCCGTGTATAAATCCGTACGCAATAAAGTCTGTTTCAAGAAGATACAAGTCCGGAATGCAAACAATCGATCTGCTTCCATCGATGCATACATCGTGGATTGGTGTCCTGCCGCTGGGTGTAACTGGACAAAGGACCAGCGTATGTTCAACGTGGATCTGTATGGAGAGGCCACGGTACGTTTTGTTGGGTCTTCTCTTGAAAACCGCATTCTGGTCTATTACATTGCCTGCACCTTCGTCATACTTAACTCACTCTGAACAACAGTGGTATGCGCTAGGTGGTGAGAAATTGGGGGGAAGCTTAGACATTGAAGTAGTTTGGCCGGAAGGGGTCGACCCGTATGCTCTTGGCGAGGCCGCTGGCGGCCCGTCGGCTGGTGGCGGCGTGGGGAGCGGGGTGGGCATTGGAATCGGGGTGACTGTCGCAGTTTTGTTGGTTGCGGCTGGTGTGGTGTTCTGGGTCCGGAAGCGGCGGCAACAGCGACGGGCAATGGGGTCCACCTGGCAATCGGGATGGTCAACAACAAACATTCCTCAAATGACCCCAAGAGTGCGGTTGCCTCCAAAAAGCGCGAGTGATATTGTAAGGGACTATGCAACATGAATGTATCTATTAGATAGACAATGAATATTTCAGTAATGACAAAGTTCTTTTGGTGTGAAAATGTGCTTTTTCTTTCGCTTATGCGGTGACTGTATTTACAAGTGCGGACTGTGAAAAAAACCTCTTCCCAACCTCGTAACCTGAACAACAAGAGTCAGTGTCAATGCGTCACGTGTTTTGGGTGCAAACATAAAACATACTCGATATCATGATGGCGCAAGCGGGTGCTACCTTCGCTACTCGCGGCGATAACCCTACCGAGAGGAAGTTGATTAATGACCGGATATTCCCAAAGACACCACAGAGCCGCTTACCTTTGAAAAGGCCCCCCCATCCCTCTCGCTTCACAATGTCTTTCATCACCGTCAGCATTGGCAACGCGCGCCGTCCGTGGTCCCCATTGTCCACTTGTTGGAGGGTCTTCGCAACATCAAAAGGAAGTGTTACCACCGCCGCAATCTGTAATGGAATCGGGGGACTTGTCAAAACGTCGTCGAGATGGTATGGTAAAAGGTGCAAGCCATACCGTTCCAGAGAAAGCTCCAGCTCCAAACGAACTCCAAAACTCCGCTGCCGCCCCTCGACTCTGTAGTTGAGCATCTATCCATTTCTTCGTCGATTCATATCCCATCCAATATATCGCTGGAAATGACCATCTTCGTGAGCATCATCGTCGACGACGAAGGCATTGGGATGTTTATGTTTTTACCGGAAAATGGCACATCCCTCCACAATGTCGGACCCAAACCCCGCCATAGCGTCCCTACTCCTGCAGTTCGTGTCATGTCTCGTACCCCTCTCAATACTCCGAAGACGCTCTCTCCCATCCGTCCCGATTGCAATCGTGTGCGAACGAGTTCCACTGGTGATATTAACGTGGCAGCCCCGGCTATAAAGATGATGCGGAAGGTCAGTCTGGGGCATTTCCACATACGCTGGTCGGGAACACTCACTTCGAGCGACTGCTCCCGCACACAACGGGGCATACGCTTCTAAGTTCCGTTTCTTAAGCCCTGATGAAAACTTGTCTCGAATCCATTCATATCCCATATAATATATAACTGTGGAGGGAACAGACATCACCCTGAAAGAAAAGACGCCAAATCAGACACCCTTCGCCTCACACAGAACGAAAAAATCGCTTTAACTCACAGGGTGGGTGATAGTCCTCTCCATAAACCTGACGCACCCTCATATCGTACAATCTTTCTCACCCCATCCTGAAAGAAAGATCAGTAAGCCCTCTCTGGCCAATCAATATCCAAAAAAATCCCTTTCCAAACCGCAACCGAACCGGCACCCACCAAAGTTCCCTTAAATTGTGCATTCGAAGTATCACACGGCGCGGGGTAGCTAGCCACCGCACACGCCGCCCCCTCTCCCGAATTGACAAAAGGTCCTCTCCTCCTTATGCGAATTACTTCTCGGCAGCACTGGGCAACCCTTTCCCCACCTCTCCCAGACCCCGCTTTTCTTGCATCCGATCCAGTTGACTCTGATTGCATGCGGGTTTTCACAACGTCGAATGGGGTTACTGCATGGAAAATTCAACCGCATCTCAGTAACGACAATATCACACACAGTTGGCCCAAATTATCAAAGAAGCCAAGTATCCACTTCGCACCTATTAGGGACGTCAAAATAGCTCCAGCACATGCCGATAGCATCTTTTGATATGCGGACGGTCCTAATTGTTGCGTTATCTAATAGAGAAAACAAGTTACTAAAACTTAGGAAACAAAGCTCGAAGTACATGCGAGGCCCACGCACGTCGGTATCTCGCATTGCGTCGACCGTCTCGTATCCACCGTCTGAGAGGGACATAAAAATTGGATGGGCGGTTGGTTGTTGGACAAGCGGAGGAAAGAGTGTTCTCTGCGATTTGAATTTTTGGATGACGAACCGCGAGATAGCTGAGCATGCTTCGGACATGGGTTCGGACGAGGGTATCCAGCGGATCGCAGAAAACTGAAGATGAGGATCGCCTGATGATGACCGACACTTGGTATGTAGTTATTCTAAACATGATCTGGAGCATAGAGCACACGCAAAACGGACGGAAACCGCCAACGTTACGATCCAACTGACGAACAGGATCCAGTTGCAGTTGCACCACACCGCGCTGGTGTGTTTTTCATTTACTACCAATAGAAAATACTTTTTCACACGCCAGGACCAGTATTTTGACTACCCCGACCCAGACAAAGGACTTCCGCTGTTTCCTGCATTTTCGTCTGCCAAATCGTCGTCATCATTGTCATCTGGCGGAGCTGGCTTGGCCTCGTTGCGGTCGGCTTTGATCTAACCGCCAAAAATTTAAACCAGATACGAAGATATGCAGATTGAGGCTGGACCTACATCAGCTTCGGCAACGGTCGCGAGTTTTTCGTCCCAGTCTCCTTTATCCTCTGCGAGAGTTTTCTTTGTCAGGAAATTGATTCTCCAGGAATGGCTACGGGCGTTTGATTGCGGACAAAAGCAACACTCACTCTTCTTGAGAACCTTTCGTTTGTGTTTCTCAATTACCTCCGGGTCATTCCCACTCATTTCGCAGCCGTCTTGACCGACCTCGACAACGTAGCGGCGCGCAAGGAAGATGCGCGATAGGACCGGGGATGGGCGGGGTGCGCGGTGGAAGGCAAGAGGAATGACGTTGCGAGCAATAGGGTGCATGTGTGGAACCTGTTGTCTGTAGCAATGCTTGCACAAAGGCGGGCTCTCTCTCGGACCCGCAGACCTGCAGACAGTCAGTTGACGCATGTCCTGGGTGGCTGGTAAACTAGGTGACAGACTAGAGGCGCAGTCATGATGATCCAAAACCTTGCAAGCTGCTCTTTCACCTCATCACCAATCCGATTCTCCATGCCCGGTCTAGTTCTCTTCAGTCGAAGGTGGCATATAGCAAGCGACGACTTGTTTTTCCCTGCCGTATACGGTCTGTCAGTACACTCAATATGGTATCAGAGCTCAGTGAAGCTACTCTTTCGGATACCCACGCCAACCCTCAGACTCATCTCAATTGCTACCGTCCAGGCTGCTAACTGCCGTAGCCGTCTATATCCAGACTCGCGGCGCGACGTCTGCCTGCACGCACGAATCTGCACTAGACACTTACCTCATTGCGACGGTGGTAACGCTTTGCCTGGAAATGATTGTGGAGTTTGGGATAGGGTGGATATCATTATTGGGAACTGTTGCGGACGATAGACCCAGAAGGCATATAAAGTGGGTTGACTAGAATTGGGAAAAATAATGTTTTCGGTCGTTTTTTGGATCTTTTCTCATTTTGCAGACCCTTTGCGGCGAATTCTCGTTAGCAAGTTTATCTACTGTCACGGAGTCGTGGTGTGGATAGAGCTGGTGAGACGGCGTTATGTGGAAAGCAACCATAAGGGCCAACGTGTTATCAATGTTCTCTCTATACCTGACAATCGAATCTCTTTACGAATGTGCACAGATAATTCAAGTCGTGGGGATACACCTTGCGTTCGGTTCCAAACCCCTCGCGTGCTCCCCTGGGTCTCACGTCCCTGTGATTTTTCACGCACTGGTCATTCTGAGCTGCGGCGCCCTCATTTTATGGTTCATCATAGTGTTAGCGCTGTTTCTGCGATCCACTCCGCTAAACGTGGATTCTATCGACCATGCAGCCGAATGGCGTCGGTGGCTGTCCATCTTGTGTTTCGGCCACGCACGCGTAAAAAATGTTACTCCGTCGCCCGGAAGTAGCGCCGCCGATGATCCCGACGTGTTGACGGACGTGGCGAGGGTGTTTGCCGAGTTTTTTGCGGATGCGGTGACGGTACCGTCGGACATTTTAGTGGGGCTCATTCTCCTTAGAAGAAAGCAGAAGCAGAGGCGCGTAGAGGCGTTGCTGAGTGGAGAGCGAGAGCGGCACAGCAGAGCTTCAGGCGACAGAATACCACTGATGCAAACAGACCGTCGGAGATCTATTGGGGAGGAGAGTGGAGTTGGTCTGTTGTCGAGTCATGGGTTGGCGAGCAGGGCAAGTGAGCATGGGACGCGGGTGTCTGGTACCTCGCATGGGCTTGGTTCTGCTTCTTCCATTTTGTCGGCGAATGACAATGCACGGCCTGCCACGTACGAGGAAATCGCGAACATTATCGACGTGTATCAATTTGCCGAATCCATATACGGCCTCCCACTGTATATTTTCACCAATTTCATGCGCGGATTACTCCATGTGTTTTGCCCACGCTATCGGCCACCAGTCGACAGTGCGGCTACCGCGGTGCGTACCCATATCGAACCCGGATGCGGGTGTGCGTGTTTTGCAAGCTCCACCATATCCGACACCATGGGAGCAAGCGGGGGCGCTCATGCGGATTTGGTGCATTTGTCGATGAAAAACGGTCTTTTTGTTTCTCCATACGTTGTATGCTTCCACCATTCCTCGCGAACAGTGGTCATTGCGGTGCGTGGAACGCTCTCTACCGCGGATATTCTGGTGGATTTAAACTGCGACCTAGCTGAAATTCGGGTGCCTGGATTGGCGGAGGGTGTGAAGGCATATACGCATTCAGGTGGGGTCTGGGATCATTTGGCAGTGAAGTTGTCATAGAAAGACGCGTGTCTTACTCGAGATTTTGATTTACGAATAAGGAATGTTGAGGACGGCAAGAAATATCAAAAGTGATTTGGAAAATAGAGGCTTTTTGAGGGAGATGTTGCTAGAGGCAGGGTCGCCGTACCGGGATTACAAACTCGTGGTGTGCGGACATTCTCTTGGAGGGGTAAGCTTTTTTTTTCTTGACATTGCGTTATATATCAGCGCAGTCGAGTTCTCAATGGCAAATCCCACCTTCTTTTCATCAGGGAGTGGCAAGCCTCCTAGGCTTCCTTCTTCGCACCAATGGGTACTCAAATACCATAGTTTACGCATATGCCCCTCCAGGGTGTATGGTCACAGCCGCCGCGATACCCTATTTTGAGACCTTTTGCACCTCGATCGTTCTCGGCGCGGACGTGGTGCCCCGGCTCAACCGCAACACGGTCGAACGCTTGAAAGTGCAATGCAACGCGGCCATACGAAAATGCGATCGTCCAAAATTGCAGGTTCTCGGAAGCTTTCTGCTGGCAGAATGCTTTGGTGTTCCTTGGCAACGGCGTAAGAGTATCGGGGGTGGGCAGTGGGAGGAAGTGGAGGACGGTGGTGCAGATGGGGAGTGGCGGGATTTGGAGAGAGGGAGCGGAGAGGAGGAGGAGGAGGAGGGCCTGGACGACGCATGTCGGCTATGGGGTGAGGGAGATAGGGTGGGCCGGGCTGGCGGGCATCCTACGACGTACCTCCCGGGGCGAATTCTGTACTTTCGAAAAGAACGACAGGATGAAGAGGTCGAAGCGGATGAAGAAGGAGATGAAGCAGGTGATGATGGTGGATGGGATGAGAGGGAACGGTATGTACAGGGCTGGGGTCCGATTGGATGGTGGCGTCGCCGGCAACGACGGGCCACGAGACGATTGGGTGCGGGTTTCGCACGGGACGTGTACCGACCTGTGTGGGCGAGGCCCGAAGATTTCCAGGATATTGTCATTTCCGTGTCGATGGGAGCGGACCATATGCCGCATAATTTGCGGACAGTCTTGGATAAGATGGAAGGGATTGGGAAGGCGGGAGGGTCGCTTCTGACTGGCGTATCCTATTGATACCGTTTGCGGCTGGAATTGGAATTGGGATTTTAATTTTTCTTGTGTATGATCACGTATGTGAAAAGTGACAGCTCAGACGCTGTTGTGAACAACACGGGACAGAGGTGTCCAACATGTCTACATAGCCTTTGTGTCATTACGAGGACGGACGGTTCTCAGTTGTTCACATTTGCTTGACTGGCTCTTGGAACGCATCAAGAAACGTCCCCAAATCCAAACACTAGCGCTGAAACGTCACGGCCTCTATCTACTTGGATAAGGTGCGTCACATACTGAAGCGGGTAGATAGGTAACTTAATAGACTACCGGTAGATAATCTCAGAATGCATCCAATGTGCCTGGATACCATTGACGTCAAAAATAAGACACTGTTTTCGGGGACAGCGGGATGGTGATGAAGATCAATGCCGGGATGTCTTGAGGGAGGTTAGCATCTGTTGTGCGTTTGTTTCCCTCGTGGCAGCTTATTTTGTTCTGGGTTTCATTGTTCATTTTCTCCATCTACGAACATTTGCCGGACATCGGACCGACTGTCGGACCCCGCCAAAAGGTTGAAATTGCGTCGAGTAGCTCTCGAAGGTTGGGATCAGATCTCTGATAGTGCAACAGCACCTGACTTTTTGTGTCACAATAGCCTTCGAACAACGCGATCCAGTGGTACCAGTTGTCCGAGGGCCAGCCGTCCCAGTGGACCCAGCTGGTCCCAGACCACCGGAGGCGGGACCGACGCGTCCGACATTCGTCCCGTCGAAATTCGCGTCGCCCTCCTTCGTCCACCCCTTTGTCTTTCATGCAGTGAAATTTTGATTGTACTAGGTGTACTAACTGGATGCATACAGCAATTGAACAGGTACCTACATACTTTGGTCCATTTTGTTTAGTGTTCATCAACCATGCACGCGACCAACCGACTCGTCCGATGCAGGGCGCGATCCGTCGGCCAGGAACTCCTATTCCTCCCTCCTAATTGCCTTCAACGCATGCAAATGTACGAGGATCGACACCACCCCACGATGGGCAGTCGTGTGAGTCGTGTGGGGTGTCTGGCTATGCTTTTGGTGTATTGTACCTGGACTTGACCTTGATCAATCTTATGCTTGCCTCGTCATCGCCCCCCCGACTCAATCCTTCAATCGCTATAAATAGGGCACAGCTCCCTTCTTCCCAATCGCGTTCATCGACACCCTCCTCCTCC
>JADGKA010000173.1:0-32853 GCA_027604605.1 Borealophlyctis nickersoniae | reverse complement strand
ACTCAAGCTGAGGGGGTGGGAGGCGAGAGTGTATGAAAGTGAATGAAATGGGGCAGGCTGGGACGGTTGTAAATTGCGGAATCACAGAAGTATCGTTGTCGCTTGCTGTTTGATTTGGAGGTCTGCTCTGGAGTGAGCGCGTTGGTGGCTGGCGGGTGGCTGGTTGGGATATAAACAAGCCAGGGGTGGATACCCGCCCAACTTTTGAGCGTTGCATTGCAATTCCGGACCTTCTGTCCAACTCACATTAACAAGTGTTCCTTTTCTGTTCCTTTTTTTTCCCCGCAACGTGCTATATTGGATACGCACTGACTCACAGGAAAGCGTCATCTCCAACCCACGTCCATGGTCTCCAACGACTGGTCTTCTTATAATTCCGCAAGTAAGGACACACCTCCCTTACCTGTCAGAGATCGCTCACCAAGACAAACACTCGGTGTGCCAAGACCCTACGACAGAGCCCGCTCGAATGGAGTCTCAAAAATATATTCCATAGTAAGCACAAAAATGCGTGAGGCGTAGCTTTTGTTGGAAGCTATCTAATTGCGAAATGTGGGAAAACACAACAGTCCAGCTGGCTTGAACAATATTGGGAATACGTAAGCTTTCTCTACCCTCTTGCTTTTATCGGGCGACAACAACAGCATCTGCTCACTTTTGACGATACAGTTGCTATCTCAATTCGTTACTTCAGGTACATTTCTGGGCGATTTTTCAAATGCGAGTACTTTGACCCGCGGATTATGGATTGGGGCGGAGGGTATATGCGGGGTAGTCGTTGATAGGCCCAGATTTTACCTTTCGTATTCGGACAAACTTGGAAGACCTGACAGTGACTCTATGCTTCAATATATAGTACTACTTTACCATCAAAAGTCTGCGAGACAATGTATTGAGCTTTCAACCACCCACGCCTGCGTCTATTTTACCGCCAAATGACGCGGCATCATCCTCTGATCCTGAACCTGGCGCCAAAGACAAAGATGGGGACTCGCACATGGGTACTGTCGAACCTCAGGCGCTGGATCCAGAGACTAGAAAACGTCAGCAAATGGAACGAGCGATAAATTGTGAGTAACTGCGCTGTACGTTTGCGCTTCGACGCACCTTTTTGCGTGAAGTTGACATTTTTGCACGTATTTGGTCCGCAATCTGTTCCGTCCATGTAGTTGTCGTCCAGCTGCAGCGTCTTTTCGCTTCCCTCATTTGGTCTGGCAAGTCCAGTATTTCCCCTGAGAGACAACTTGCGGAAATTGCTTTGAAGAGCGCGGAAAACCAATCTTTCGGACAGCAGCAGGATATTAAGGGTAGAGCCACTACCGTCGATTGGAGGGAAAGGTTGCTTGCCGGCAGCTGACTCACTGAATCTCCTCCAAATGAACGTTTCAAGAATGCATGGACAATGTCATGGACCTGCTGGAGGTTGCATTCGCTGGCGGAACGGCGGCGTCCACGGGGAATGTGGATTGGCTGAAGAGGTTGGTAGATTCTAGCCATACCGCAAGGAAGCCGTCGCTCATGCCATTACGTATACAGATTATTTTTCGGAAAGACGAGACAAACTCTCATCTACGATGATCGGGACGGAAATCTTAACGTTCGGCATAAGGATGAGGATTTTAGCCACCTGATTGTCCAGATTGCAGAGGATTTGGAGGCGGCCTTGGACACTTACTTCTCGACCACAAAGGTATTTCCGCGGGCTATCGTCAAGACCCGTGTGACAATGATGAATGTTGACAATCACTGACTGATTACTTATTTTGCTAACAGGTGGACTTTGAAGGCACAGAAGCCGAAAAGGAGCTGTCAATAGTAACATTGCCGCCGGTTTTGACAATTCAAATAAATGCAAGTATAATTCAAAAGTCTAATTGAGAGAGCGATTGGTAAAGCTGACGCAGTTCTGGTACAATAGCGAGCAAAATATGACCGGGAAACAAATACTGCATACAAATCAAATGAGTACCTTCGGTACGGTAAAAATATGCACTTGGACCGCTACTTGCTCGAAAACCTCCCAAAGGTGAGAGACCGCCGGCGGGCAGCGACGGAGATTCGCAAAAAACTGGCCGCAGCGGAAGACGCTTTGAAAAAGCTTACGGAACCGCAGGTAGTTGGCTGATTGTGCATCTGCTCCTTGTCGTCGATTTTGCACTCACTGGCGATGTTGGTAATAAACAGGACAACGCTCCTGCTCCACCGGAAGCGCTGCTGCGAAACACACTACAGTTCCTTAAATCATCCCCAGATAATGCGCAACACATAACGGTGCTCCAGGAGTGCCTCACGCAAATCACAACTGAAATTGAAAGTGGGTTTTTGCTCAGATTTCCTCGTCTGTGTCTTCGTGTCGCTGAACTACGATTCATGTCGCAGATACAAAAATCGAGATTGAGCAGTATCGCCACGATTTGAATGGTTTGTATAGCGACATGACAGATTGCGAGTATCAGTTACATGCCGTATTTGTTCATGAGGGTATGGAAATCATTGGCACAGGAAGAAACATTATTCGAGGCCTCTGACACGGCTTCTTCCTTGACTTCAGGAGAGGCATCTTTTGGGCATTATTGGATATACATATGGGATGATGGAAACGCGCGATGGCTCAAGTACAACGATGCTCGAGTTACGCAGGTGAGATTGCACGTTACGGAACTGTGTGGTCTTCATTGTGCAGCGTTGGCCGGCTGAAATCTCACTTTGGGGTGATACCTCCAAACGATTAAGGTCCCAGAGACGGAAGTGTTCTCCGATACCACGGGCCGTTCAGCCAACGCATATGCAATGGTGTATGTTCTGAAAAGCAAGGCATCGGTGATTGTTGACACGTTTTCCAGAAAAGAGTGGGCGCGGAACTCGTATCGGGATGAGTTCCGGGCTGTGGATGAAGTAGCTCGTGCGGAGGAAGCAGAGGAGCAGAATGGCGGGGACGTAACGGTTGCCGAGGCTGAAAAAGAGAGCGCAGCGAGCGGAGGAGGTGGCAGTGATGCGACGGTGGGTGGTGCGGACGAAAATATGGAAGTGAAGGATGTAACTGCTGGTGGTGCTGGGCACAACATCGGGCCGGCACCGACAGAGAATCGGACAGAGTCGTGAACCGCCCAATTAAGACGAAAGTTCAAATGTTTCCAGCATGATTTCTGGCGTCCACATATCCTCAACGGCGCTCATATTTACATTACATTACAATACATTCATCAATGATATTGCTGGCTGATGCAGTTCGGAGTCACTATACCTCCACCCAACCCTCCGTCCCCTCCGAAACCTCCGACTGGAGTTCTTGGGCTTCCGTCGCACCAGCTCCCTCACCGTCTGCAACCGTCATTGCCTCCACACCTTCCCTGACCTCCTCCACGGCATTCCGACCTTTCATATCCAAAATTTGTAGGTTCAACAACCCCACCAGCTCATCAAACTTGGACAAATCAGGCCGGTACGTATCCAACCTAAACTGCCTGGGACTCTGCTCCAACCCCGCCTGCTTCAATTGCGACACCATGTAACCTTGATCACCAATTTCCAAGAACGACACGAAAAATAGTTGGATGTCTGGGTTCACTTCTTCCTTGTACTTCATGAACATTGGTGCAAACATCATACGGGAATCCGGGCAGGCGGTGTTTTCTTCTTCGTCGGTGACTACGATGAAGAGGTCCATTGGGGTGCGTGTGGCGTAATAGGGATACAGGCACACGGCTGGGCTGGTGCTGTGGTGGATTTGGACACTGTCTGTCACCGTCAGGACGTCGGCGGCGGTGCGGGGTTGGATGGTGGGGAAATGACGGGCGTGGTCGAAGAAGGTGAGTTCGGCGTCCAGGCGAGCTGCAAGGAGGGAGCCGATGATGGTAGCCGTCTGTGTGATGCGGGAAAACAGACATTTGAGCGTGTCAGTTGGAACAAGAGAGAATTGTTGGATGCGCTGACTTCATTACCTTGATCGCTACTTGCATCGATGGCGATGAATCACCAAAGACCGCAATACGGAGATTATTTTCGGGGAATTGGATGGCACTCAACAACTCTTCACCATACGGAAGCAGCAGGTCGGCTGCTGGGCTCACACCTTTGAGCAGCAGAATACGCTCCTGTGAAGAAAAAACCAACCACGCTTTCAATGGTCGAGCTCCGCTAACCCTCAAAACGCGCCATTCATAACTCACCATTAATTTGGGATAGTTGATACGCTCCCGCTCCGTCCCAATGGGCTCCTTCTGCCTCAACCGCCCCTCTAACACCTTATCCGCCGCACTGCACCCTTGCACGATCTCTTCATAAAACCACAGGACGTCCTCCAAAGGTGCAAGCTGTGTCAACATTACTTTGGCCGCATCCGTCAATGTCAACTGGTTCTGTTGGATTCGTTGTCGGATTGTGGAGTAACTCTTGGCAAGGTGTGGGTGAGTATCGAGAGCAGTTGGAAGGGATTCGGTGGTGAGGGTGGTGTAGATGTGGACTGAGGAAGTGGGTGGAGCGGGTTCCCCGAAGACGTACGGGAGGAACCATGGTGTTTTGAAATCTGTGGGCCGTAAGTGGCACAAATCCGCCTGACGTTGCAGAAGAATGATGAGGATGAAGCGGTTTGGCAAGGAACCGCAACGTCTCGTCAGACTTACCAGAGTTTTCCAATGTGCGGTTGGGAAATTCAGGGCATAAAACTCCAGTGTTTCCTCACTCAGGGTAGCAGCCCATCGACGCATTCTCTTTGCAAAGGACTGCGTCAAATTACCATCGTGCATATCGCGTTCCAAATCTTGGATCTGGGTTTCCAGCACTGTTTTTTTTGTTTTCCTCATCGCTTCACCCCGTTTCTCGAGCTTCTTTTTGAGTTGACGGGCCTGGCGGGGACCTTGATAAAAAAATTTGACGTCGGGATTAATTCATTCCATTTAATTTTCCAGCACCAGCCCACCAGCGTTGAAGACGTACCATCAATCAAAGGTACCAATTTGAAAGCCTCGCTCGCGCTGAAGAATCCGCGGACCTCAAAAACGAGACGGTCGAATATGGCTCTCTCCTGTTTGGACCATAAGGCAGCCAACACCCTCGCTTTCGTTGCCGGGGTTATAGTTATTTTCTGCAAGCCGAAGCGTCATGAATATCCATAAAACGTCTACGTATTTTTTTGAAGTACTGGCAAGCGTACCTTGTCAACCATAGTGCATATCTCGTCAAAGTAGGCTTGTGCGCCAAACTGGTCCAGAGCCGTTGCGTGTTCCTTGACGGTTTCGGCCCCAAGAAAGGCGTCCCGCAAACTTACTACCTGGTTTACTGTCATATTTTGGAACTTTGTTGAAGTTTATTGCGCTATCACTTTTGACGGTTGGTGCCGTTTTATTTGAGTTTGTGGAGGGACGGAAAGGAGGCAAAGGCAGGGTCATCGTTGTGGGTCAGTCACCGGCGCCTACGCGCCGCAGGGGTACCGGTAGTCGGGTTCACTTCGATGCGTCGCGGTATCCTCAATGTTCTCCTGCATTCCTTTGACTGGGAAGTGTACTTAAGTACGAAGATTAGATCCCATTCGGCAAACTGTCAATATATTACTGGTTTACATGACTTGCAGCTAATGTATGAGGTGATGGCCTCGACCAGTAGTCCGCCCGAAATTCGTCACATGTGAGACGTAACCCGAGATTGCGCAGCCATGCGGACGAGTTTCTCTATTTTTGTATCTTCCCTCCTTATGCATGGGGACTGAGATTTTATGCCAAATGCATCAATGACCAGCTTTTAGAAAACGTATGGGATTTTCAGGACGTAATGAAGATTTACAGCGGATATGATTTTTCGCATCTGGTTCGCAAAATTTGTCCATGGGACACACCTGAAGTTGGCAGAAGCGAGATCATGAACTATATCACTAGGGCATTGCATTCTCATAATCTCGTTGACCGTTAAACCCGAACGGTGGCTTTGTGACGAGCCGGCTGAATAACTTCATTTTGTTAGCTCCTGTGACATGATTCTCACACCTCGGGCGACGCGAGGGCCTATTTCACAGCAGTTCACCATTCCGGAATGAAATCTCCCTTCGCCTCTTGATGCAGTCCATCAACGTTTGCTGCAACTTCAAACCACTCTTCTCCCTAAAAATGTCAAAACCGATCCAATTCCCAAGCTTGTCCGAACGGACCGGATTTCTGAATCCGAGTTTATGGTTGCGGTACCCTCCAAAAAAGTCGCCGAGGTGGGGTTTGCCAATCCTCGACTTTACAGGGCTGTTTAGTTTTGTGACTTTTGAGTTTCGGGACAAGATGGGCAGCTTTTTGTAAAAGGTATCGATGCGGAACCTTCGGCTGCCTTTGTTGTGGTGTATTGTGTTGTGTGTTGATCGACCAGTGTCTTATCACAGGAGAAAGAACCTCTCCCCACCGTCGTCACCTTCGCTTCAAGTTACAACGTTTCTCTCCTGGAATTCACCGTCCCAGCGCCTCCTCGTCCAATATATGGAGGGATTTCCGTTTCCTTCAAGTCACAAAACGTCGCGTCAATCATCGCTCGTATCTGCCCCATCCACGCCGTCCCATGCAAGGTATTTGTCCCCGTCCTTAGCTTTGAGGATGTTGAATTTCAGCTCGTTGAGAGGAACGCAGCTTTCTTACGGACGTTTTGATCCCTTTTTTACAATATGCAACAGCCATGCTTTCTCAAACCCGCAACGGCGTCCCCCTATCCTCGCCAAACCCAATGGGTATCCAAATCCCAGCTGCTGCCGAACCTCCCCTTCCACTCGCAACACCACCTTACGATGTTAAACAGCGCACAGGCTACACCGGAAACGACTTCAGACTTCCACCGCCGTCCACGGCCGTCCCCAGGAAAGTTGGCAAATTGCCGAAGCTACCCGCCGAAGTCCTGATTTACGTGCTTTCCCTTCTCGAGTGCCGAAGCGACGTCCGCAATTCCAGCGAGGTGTGCGTGGAATGGCATTCATGTGCTGCTCCGCTGCTGTGGAGAATGCCATTGTTCAATTCGATGGTGTCCTTTCGAAATTTTATGGATAGGTATGTTTGGAATCCATATTCTTCTCTGACCGAGATTTTTCAACTGTGTCGTTGACCTGTGATTGCTGTTTTATTCCGTGATGTCAAATTATAGTTTGAGCTTCGTGCGGGACTGGGTGACGGGAGGAGACATGGGGAAGGGGTCGCGGGGCAAGCAAGGAAAGTGGGAAGAGGAACTGGTCCGCACGAGCGAGAAGGGTCATTGGGTTGGATTTCGGGTGGCTAAAGGGGAAATGGGAATCCGCGTACCACAATGGCAGGCTCGGCCAGTCAAACCCGTTATCCGAGCGCTGGAGCCGCGTAAAGCGGCGAAAGGCGAAGTGTTGACGATGGCTGCGCCAAAAGCGGACGTGGTAGTCTGGCCGAAAAAGGAGGACGCGATGGGTCGCCGACGGTTGGGTTGGATTGGGTCGGTGGTGTTGATTATGGACTTGAGCGACAAGGACGGTTTTCACCCCAGGAAAAAGGCATGCTCCCACCCCATTCATACTCGACGACTCTCCCTCCGTGACCACATCCTCGACGGCCACGTACAGCTTCTCGCCACCGCTTGCCCAAATTTAGTGCGCGTCAATTTATCCCATTGCAAGAATCTCACGGATGCGGCGGTGATTGCTCTGTCTAAAAGTTGCAGTGCCATTAAAAGCCTCAACGTTTCACGTACCGGCATCACCGAGCAATCGGTTATCTCTGTCGCCAAAGGAGCATTTGCATCTATGCTTCGGTCTTTTTACCTGGGCGGATGCCCGCAAGTGTCGGAAGGGAGCTTGCAACTTCTCGTCCGTTACTGTCCTGCCCTGGAACGCCTTGACATCTCCGGTCTCCCGAGCGTCAGCGATGTCATTCTCAAAGATCTCGCAATGTATTCTTTGAATATCACATGGCTCAATCTCGCGGGAAATCACAAACTCGGTGAACATGCTATCAGTACCCTGATTGCCGCTGCTCCAAAACTGGAGACCCTTGACTTGACGTTGATCCCGAGTCTCCACATCTCAGGGATACTTTACTCCACGGATAAGGGGGCGGAGCAGAGGTGCATTTATGGGAGAGGTGCGGGACGGACAATATGGATTCGGTGGGACGTTCAGGCATAGGAAGGGGACAGCGGGAGAATGAACGCTTTTGATGATTGTGCGGGAGGTCAAGTCTGAAGTTGTAAAGAGACCCGTTCTTGGCGTCCCTGATAATTAGAAGCACTTGGGACAAGCAGACTCTTGCCTTCCGGCCACAGAACAGAAACACTCGAGCATAGTGGCAACTGCCGTAAGAGGTGTTATATATAAAACTGGACAATTGTTATTTGATTGTTTAAATGTTCTCGCGAAAGTTCCTCATTGAAGCGTTCCCGCGCCGCAAGCCCGTCGGCAATGGATGGGGTGTGAATACGGCAATGGGAAAGAACAGTAATTTGTGGGGGCTTGGGGCGAAAGGAGAAAGTGGTGCAGAGATGAGTGCGGTTGTTGGTTGGCGATGGAGGAAATTGGTAAACAAAGACTGCACATTGGATTGCGTCAGCATTTTATTTGTCCCCGTAAGTATAAATGGGCTGAGGCTTAGCGCGGGCTTCGTTGCCGGCACCACCAATGACAAGCTTTGCCTTCTTTCCCATTGCCCAACATCTGATTCAAACTCATCACGCACCGCTCGCACCGTCCTCTTCACTTGTCCCCGTTCCCCAATGGCGCTGCCCAAGAGAATTATTAAGGTATGCGCTTGCGTAGCGCGCGCCTCTGTTGGTCGCATTGTTTTTTAAGCATTCATCTGTCTCCAGGAAACGGAACGGCTTATTGCCGAACCTGCGCCGGGTATCAGCGCTACCCCGCACGAGGAGAACTTGAGGTATTTTGACGTTATAATTGCGGGACCGTCCCAGTCGCCTTTTGAAGGTAAGGGAATATCTGCCTGGCCACACATTTGAGTGGTGGGTATCAGAAGCCAATATGAGCATTTCCGTTTCTTTTGCAGGTGGAATTTTCAAACTGGAGCTGTTCCTCCCGGAAGACTACCCCATGGCCCCTCCAAAAGTCCGTTTCTTGACTAAGATCTACCATCCTAACATTGACAAGCTTGGTCGCATTTGCTTGGATATTTTGAAAGGTTGTTGTTATGTATGTCTGTTTGGGTTTGCTTTGGGCTGACTCTTCAACGCGTGAAACAAACCTTCAGACAAATGGTCCCCCGCGCTGCAAATCCGCACTGTACTGCTCTCAATACAGGCACTGCTATCCGCTCCCAACCCTGGTGCGATTCATTTGTCCAGCCTCTTGAGCGATCTCATTGAATATTGCTTCACTAAGCACATTGTTTCCTTCAGACGATCCATTAGCGAACGATGTCGCGCAGAACTGGAAAGATAACGAGAAGGGGGCTATCGCCACAGGTTTGTGCGGTTTGGCTCTGTTGTTTGGTAAATGTGGACTCAAAATGTCATCGTTTTCAGCTCGGGAATGGACTGCCAAATATGCACGCGGTTGAGGATTTATTTGGATCGGCCAGCTTGATGTAGATTTTGAGATTTGGGACGCGGGACATGTGGGAATGTAAAAATGGATTTTTTTAAACGCAGCTGCGGTCCGGGTTGGATGTTGCCTGGCTGGAAGTTTCAAAGGGGAGCCGAGCTACCCGTGCTGTCCGAGAGATAGATGACCACGCAACAAGTTTATTTACACTGGGAGTTTCGTTCCAGAGAACTTATCAACTACCTGAGGCATAGAATAGGGCAATTATCAGCTGAAACTCCGCGATGGGAAATTTAGTACTCATGGTCTGCATACATGAGAAATTCCAGGCATGTTCAAGATTGTTCCAATGAACGGCATTTTCCGTAGGAACCCAACAACAACTGGGAAGAAATCCCTGTAACGAAATGTACGGTCAAAGCATATCCACAATTTTGCGACATTATCGCAATCACAAAAATGCTCCGAATCAACACGTACCCAAACAAATTTATGAACCCAAATAGCTCAACGCACATCCCGATGAATGGATACCTCGCAAATACCAATGCAATCCCCCCCAAGAAACACACCGTTCCACGAAGCTTTTCAGGTCTTGCGAAAAAGAAGATCGTCTTTCCCAGCCCAATGACCAGCGTCAACCCACCCAGAAACAGAATCTGATCCAATCAGAGGAAGTGGGTGAGGAATGAGGAGAAGGTGATATGATGACCCAACGCGTTCAACGAGAAGGTCGGGGCGCCAGTCCAGATTTTCTGACAAAACCCATCACGTACTGTTGACACATACATTTCCTATTGCCAGCAATCCCCCATCAAAGAACATCATCACTCCGAGAAGCATGAAAAATACTCCAAACGCCGTCAACCCGACCCCAATTTCTGAATGGTGAAAGGTGCGCAAACGGGTTAGATAAATGAACCAAGACCCGGTTTACAACACGTGACACGTTGAAGTCCTCTTGCTTGCCAGGACAGGCAAGCACCAAGAGTCCCCGACTCCGCTAAAGTCACGTACTCTGTGTATCTGACAACCACATGGTTTCTCAGGGTGTGATCACTGAGCAGTTGCAATGGAAGTAACGCAAAAAGAAAGTCGCTTTGAAGGTGCAACGCGCGTGTTATTTGTGTTCGGGAGGATTCTACGGGAGGGACCTGGAAGAAATTAGGCGGTTTCCAGGCAAGAGTTGTTGCGATGTGCGCAGATGGAAGTTTGTAAATTTCTGAAGAGCTGCAGCAACGTGGAGTTTTACGAGCGAAAGGCATAACCCAGCAATAACTGGCCTTATTTTCGGATTACGTAGGAGATGCTACGCCACACTCCGCCACATTTCCCCCCCAAGCCTGCCCAGAGCCAAACCAACCCCGAAAAGCAGCTGCATCTGGAGACTTGTGGCCTTCTTCAACTTTTAGAAACGTTCAACTTCCAGAACCGGCTCCGACTTTTCGACCAAATGTCTCTGCTTCCTCTGGAGCTTCTTCGCCAAGTCGCCTGCGCTTCCCGCGTGCAAGAAGCCGGCCGCTTGCGCCGGTCTTGCGTCTCACTCTCCCGCCATGTCACCCAGAAGGACCTCGTCCAAGGATACACCGCCCCTGTTCTCCGCACTGGAGGGGTGCCGTTCAAGTACAGTCTTGTAAAATCCCGCGTTCGGATGTCTGAAGATGTCATCTGCCTCGTGATTGATTTGCTGGTCAAGGAATGGGGTGAACCACGAAAGGAGCTGGGAAAGGAAGATGCCCTTTTCGGTATTTTCATCCTTGTCATTTCAAAAGGATTCCTGAGACCCACCAGACTTCTTCTTGATTACGGGCTCAAATGGACCGATGATTCCCGGCGACCCATCAGAACATGCTTCGACTACGAACAGGTGGAAATGTTCCGCCTGTTGTTAGAGGGGATTGATATTGATAAGGATTATGGGGCCATTGCATACGGTGCTGGATGCACGGGGAATCCTGACATCTTGAGAGTCATCATGCCCCGGTGCAACCTTAGGAATCAAAACTACGCACTATGCTCCTCGTCAAAAGCGGTCAAGGTGGAGGGGCTTGAATTGCTCGTCAACTCTGGTTGGAGGATTACGTTTGCTTTGGATAACGGGGAGTTCACCCACGAGGTGATGGGGCGTGCTCTTGCAAAGGCGGCGCTCCTTGGCGAAGTAGAGCGTCTCAAGTTGCTGGCGCGGGGTATGGTCAACCTTAACTGGGGAGAGTCCCAGGATCAGCCCCCCCTTGGCGTTCCCGAGGATCAGCCCCTTTACAACGCAATCAAGATGGGCCGAATCGAGTGCATCCAAATTCTCCTCGAACATGGCGCGCTTATCACCAACGCTCGAATCAACGAAGCAGTGTCAAGAACCGAAGCGCCTGCTGTTTCGTCCCTGCTATCCGCGTGCCAATCTGGCATGGATGATCAAGAAAGACCTGAAGTTGAGCAATTTTGGCTTTCGGTCTCGGAGGGACTGGAAGCAAGGCAATCATCGAATTGGAAACGACCACCCTCTCCATCGTTCCCATGGCGGCAGAGCCGTCAAGCTGATCCGCTGTGAGACCAAGAAAGAGAGTGGGAAAGGAGGGAGCGGGTTCAACGCGAACATTGTATAAAGCCGTTCCATCAACGCAACCCTACTATGCTCGATCATTTTTTGTGTGTGAAAACGAGTGTGGGCTGTCGGTTGTGGTTATCCTAGCACGAAACTGGAAATGTGTCCGCTTCCGGATAATAAATGGCTCCTGTAAATTTAACGGAGTCGAATTGGTCATAAGGAAAGGTTCGACGATAATTGGAGTTGTTTTGAATGTACACCGTCTATCAACAAGTCTAAAACTTCTCCCAAACCTCAACCTGAAACATTTCTCTCATCAGTTTCCAATGTTCCAAGGCGCTTGCCACCATCATGCCCGCCAGCGGGTTCCTTTTATCTGTGATGATGTCCCCCTCTACTCCGATTCCGGGTACAGCGTCCGCCTTGAACGACGCAAATCGCTTCAGCATGTGTCCATACATGCCACCCGCACGCAAATCGTTAGATGTGGGTTGGAAAGATAGTGGGAAATCGGCAGCGAAGAAAACTTGGTTGCAAACGATATTTTTATCCTGTGCCATTTCTGGAGGAGGCTCCTCAATGTAGAGGGAGATATACGGAAAGACCTAACAAATGGTTACCGTCAAGAACTCTCCTTCCATTTGGATCGCTTGCTCCGGAGAAACGTCTATACCTCTTTGAGCGTCCGAGCAATTACACCAATAGCCGTGCCGTTGCGTGTACCGACAAAGTTCTGCAATCGAAGTAAGTCTCCGTGTGGCGGGTAAGCAGTAAACGGAACGATCCCTCACCAGTGCTAAGATCCCATCGTCTTTCAAAACCCTCTTCACTCCCTGCATTGCCTCCACGCTGAACAGCGACTCGGGCACGACGCCGCCCGTAAAAACGTCGTGCAGCACATAATCGTACCCTTTTTCTTCGCCAATTTTATCCAAGAACACACGACCGTCGCCAATGTGTTCAATATTAACTGGGGGCAGGTCGAAGAAGTCATGCGCATACTGAACGAGGACAGGATCCAATTCGACCACGTCGACTAATACTGAGGCTTCTGTGAGCGTTTTCGCTGTCACGCCAATTCCCAACCCTCTTTCAGATGGAGGGAAGCGAGTCAATGGCGAAGTCAACATCACAGGACAACTCAAATACAAGCACAATACATTTGCAGTGCCCGAGGCTTCCCGACGTGTTCGCTCGGTCTCTTGATGTACCGCACGAAATCTAAGAAGTAGAACGACCCGAAAATAGAGTCCATGTTGTATCGCAAGAAGCTTCCGCCCAAGATGGAGTGATCACATCGCATCACACGAACGCCTTCGTACTTGGTCGGGTCTTCAATGACGCTCACATAGCCGGTGTTCGAGTCGGCGCGGGCGAGAATTTGGAACGACGACTCAGACGTCTTCGAATCGAGATCAATGGGAAGAAGGTTTTCGGCACTCAAATAGCAATATGGCCAGATACCTGAGGATAGTTTCCTTTCGCGCATTGAGGAACTCCACCAAATTGGGTCCAGGATGTAGCACCCAGAGCAATTAAAACCATGAACAGCAGTTGAATTTGGAGACTTCGAGACACGCCACAAGCAGGTTGTTGAACCGAAACTGGCTTTTTTCGATCTTTCTTTCCATCCTTCTTCTGCTTTGACCGCCCTATCTTCTGGTACAACTGGCTGTTCTTCGCTGTCTCCGGAACGAATCCGTGCCACAGTGCCCACACCGCCATCGCTGTAGAGCACACAGCGAAAGTCTGACACGTATTCAAGTAATTACGCGCTAGAGCCTCCAAAGCCTCTGCCCGGGCAACCGCTATGGCGATTACTATTAATCCCTTGTTTCTGCCAGCCAGTCGTCCACCGATAGCGGTCACAACGTATGTGGGGATCATAGTGACAACCGGTCCGTACTGGGGACCAAGACGTTCGCTGTGAATAAAAAGGCCTCGCATCACTAATGGGGCAGCACCGATCCATATACTAATGCCAGCAAATAGAAGCGAGTCGACTCCGTTGCACGTTGGAAACATCAGATTGGTCAGTGCACCCAAGATGGCAGCACTCGCGGAAATTGAGGTGGCATGCTGAGAAGCCAGGAAATGACCATAGAGAGGAGCAACAAAGCGAAGGGAAGCACGGAGGGTAAGAGCAATACATGCTCCCAGGAGCAAACTGGACAACCCTTTACGGAGGAGGCCGTCCATTGTTGTTGCAGTTCAACAAACGATGAGAGCACTCGAAGCAGCTGCTGAGCACTTGTTTGCTCAAGCCACAGAAGCCTCATCGGTACCCAAATTCAACTGAAATTCAACAGTTTCCTCACTCCACAGTTGCCGTTCCGAATCCACAACAACCATGAAACGTCAAAATGAAGAGGAAGAGTCTCCTCGGAAAGCGGTGCGCACCGAGGCGGCCGCAACGGCGGGGTCGAGCTTCAACTCCTCTCACGTTGCAGAGCATTATAACGCACGCCCAGAAGTCGGTCGGGCGAAACGCAACGAATCCCCCATTCTTCGCTTGAAGAACTTCAACAATTGGGTGAAGTCGGTCCTTATTGGGCAGTATGCTAGAAGAGGATTCAATGTTTTGGACCTATGCTGTGGCAAGGGTGGAGATTTGTTGAAGTGGAGCAAAGCTGGTATCGCCGACTTGATTGGCGTCGGTGAGCTACGGACACTTCGCTTGCGCATATGCGCCGCAATATTTCCTTGCACCCGCGGTATCAAGTTCACTTATCGTACGTAGATATTGCGGAGGTATCGGTGCAACAAGCTGCCCAGAGATACAAAGAGGGCCGGAGTAGGTTTTCTGCACGATTTCATGCGCGCGACTGTTTTGCGGTATGCCGTTTGGTCATTTCTGTCCGCTTCTCTCTGTCGTTGGAATCTTATGGAGAGGGCAGGAGCCCCTCAGCGATCTGGTCCCTCCCGGTCATAAATTCGATCTAGTCAGCTGCCAGTTTGCACTTCATTACTCGTTTGAATCTGAGAAGAAGGCACGGATGGCTCTGCAAAATATCACACAACATCTCAAACCTGGCGGACACTTTCTCGGTACTATCCCAAACGCATATTGGCTCGTGTCAGTACAATCAGGCGTTTTGTCATTTCTTTTGAATCCTCTCAAGGGCTTAATCCGCCTGTTTAACGGTCCACAGCAAGAAATTACGAGCCACAGAGGGCCTATCATTTGGAAACTCCATTTTGAAGATCACGTTCGAACAAAAGGACAATTATCCCATGTTTGGACACAAATTCTTTTTCGAACTGACAGACGCTATCGACGATTGTCCAGAATATCTATTATACTTCCCGAAGTTGGTCGAGTACGTTATACGTCAACAAGGGCAAAATCACCCTCCCCCTTGATGACTCACACACATCCCAGATTAGCTGCCGAATATGGCCTGGAGTTACTTTTCAAGGAACCTTTTCACGAATTTTATGAGAAGGCAGCAAAGGTGGAAGCAAATCGCGCTTTACTTCGTAGAATGAATGTGGTTCACCCGGAAAGCGCCCTTTCCAATGATGAGTGGGAAGTCGCAGGTAAAGGAAAGGTGACAGTGGTTCGAGAATCATCTCGACTTGGGCTTGACAAATATCATGATGTTCAGGGTTGTACATTGCGTTTGCCTTTCGGAAGAAATCATAGCATGCTCATGCAAAAGCATATGCATGCACACCCTCCGTTCAACAAACTGATATCCACGCAAGGCTGAAGAGCGTGCGTGGAGAACATGTTGGAATACACGCCAATGAATCGCTTGATGTGTGTAGCTTGTGGACATCTTGATACAATGAGTCGCGCAAAGCGGACCGTGTTCATAGTTTCATTTTTTGAGGACCTTTGGTGCCATGGTTCCCAACGGATCTGACGCTCCAGACCGCGGAGTCTATCTTGGTATATGGTCCCGAATTGAAATTCTAATAAGAACCCTTCACGAAAGACAGTCCATTCACAGAAATGGCGCACATCGTTGCTAAATTCCACCAACCCAAGAAGAGACTCGGATTCTCAATAGGTGCAATTTAATTCATCTCAATCACTAGAACTGCGTTCCTCTGCTGCTCACAACCTCCCACTTATTTTCCAACGCTGAGAAGCAAGTTGGAACCTCCCCCTGATTTCCCCCCCGGAAGGTATGTGACATTACGAGAGGCCGCCAAGGTTCCAGCAATATCCTTCGACGCCTCGATTCTCCGCAGCTCCAAGTGTGCCTGTCCACTCTTTTTGTACGCATCCGACAATAATTGGGCAGCAGTGGACTCGCCCTCCGCCTTAATGATGGCAGCGAGCTTCTCCTGCTCAGCCTTCTCCACAACGAACCGCGCACGCTCCGCAACTTGTTGGGCTGTTACATACTTGATGTATCAGCAAAGCACCCTCACACCAAAAGCCGTTTCGTCGCAAAAACTTACCAATAACCTTCTGCTCAACAGCTTCAGTAAACTCCTTTCCGAAAGTCAAGTGGGTCTAATGTGAAGAATATGGATGAGTGGGTTCTCACCAAGCAGCACTGCAAGCCGCCGGTAACACTTACAATAGACACATCATCCAAAAGAATGCCAAATTCCCGTGCACGCTTCAGCAAATCATTGCGAATTCGCGATGACACCTACGAAAGTGACATTTTTAACCCCAACTCTTTCGTAGCAATTCGGACCCACTGTTCCCCCCACCTGCTCTCGTTGGGTAATCAACTCGCTGGCGTCAAATTGGGCCACAATTGCCTTCAATACTTCATTTCCAATAGAAGGAAGAACTTTGTCGTCGTAGTCCGTTCCCAAAGTCTGGTAGATTGTCGGAATTCTGGGCTCCTCTGGTCTGTGCAACAGACGCAGGGTCAGGGAAACCATTTGCATGTCCTTCGATCCGGTGGTGGTGGAGATGTTGCGAGGGCGAACACGAACGTCAAAAAGCACGGGTTTTTGCAGCCATGGTACAAGGAAGTGTGTGCCCTCTCCAACCACGGCGGGGAGGACACCACGAAGACGGTCGAAAATTACGGCGCGCTGACCACCTTCCACTGTTGAGGTCATAGGTCGTCAGCCGCCAGATATAGAACCTAGACAAGGAACCAGAAGCCGTTTACCGTTGTACATGCTGTATTGCAGACCACTAACGGCTACACCAATGGGCAATGCCCAGCGTGCAAGGGTTTCCAACGCGGCTGTCGACATGTTCAGGATTGTTGCGGGTTATGGGTTAATGAGCTTCTTGTGTGGACTCACACCGAACGCGCAAGGGGTAGCCATGGCAACGTTTGGATGGAATCACTCCAACCAGTTGTCCGCCTCTCCGGACGCGACGGCTTCCTCACACCTCTGAAATCTTCAAGATGGCAGCAAGACATTCCCGCCGCGGGCGCGATTCCTCCACAGCACCAGAACACCCTCTCTTGTCAATGAACCTTACCTCAGCATACCTCCCGTCTGACCTATCGTACCCATCCCTCCGTCCGGCAGAGGATGACCTGGCTCCGCCGTCTGGGCGGTATAAACCTTTCTTTTCTCCAGACAAGTCCCAAGGCTCCTCACAAAATGACCGCGAAGTGGGCACGGGGTCAGGTGCGGCGGCTACAGCGCAAAGCAGCTGGGTACAGGAGGCCAACTCGGCTATGCTCGCTGATGGAGTTGGAGAAACCGCGGAAGATGAACCATACCAACTGCTGCTGGAACGCGTCAATGAAGCCTTGGGGCTGCCATCACCATCGATACAAGGGCAGGGGGATTTGGAGGCGAGTCTCTTGCATAAAGTGGAGGAAGTGCTGTCAGCTTTGGGACCCGCAGACGACGCCAGAACTACCCAAACGTCATTCCTGCACGGAAGAGAGTTCCTCTCGACAATATCCGGACAATCCAGCCAGTATTTTTATGAGCCTCAGCTCTCTTTGGATCTGTCTTTGGCGGACGGAACCTACAAATGGGAAGGAGGGGAATCGCGGGATGGGATTGATGGGATTCGGTTAAGATTGAATGAACAGGATTTAGCTGTTGGTAGAAGCCGGCAAGACGCTTCATTGGACGGATTGCCAAAGTTTGAAATGCCACGGAATCACCATGATAATTCATCGAATTCGGTACTCCCGCGACCATCGGCAGCGCCGGGTCCAATGGACTTTCCCAAGATCGAATATGAGTCTTTTGTTGAAGATGATTCTCTTGTGGAGGTCAGTGCTTGACCTTCTTGTGACGTGTTTCGCGGCTCAATTGATCGGACAATCGCATTTTAGAGAGCGCTTGCACCGCTTCTAGCAAAATATCTTCCACCAGAACTCCTTCCCAAAGCCACATCAAAACCATCCCTGCAACCTACACGATCACCTTCTCATGCGTCGGCTACGGGACAAGTTGCCTCCCCAATTCCGCGGTTCCAACGAGCCAGCCTACCACAGACATATTCGGTGGGCAGCACGCCGTCTACAACCGCTACGTCCAGCGTACTCGATCCCTCCTCAGTGAACTTTGAGGATCAACTTTCACTCGCGAGCTTGGAGTACCTGAGACGGCATCAGCTGGTTGGCAGTGATGCTGGTGAAGGGGAATCAAGCGGAATCATAAGGGTCGGAGGGCGAGGCTACGACGCCCGGGGGCCGCCAAACCGAGCAAACAGGGGAACGGGTCCCATGGTTCGAAACTTTGGTGTGGGACGCAGTGAGCAAATGACGAGGGTACTAGATGTGGAGAGCATACGAAGGTTACCGAAATTGGGCATGCCAAAGGACTAAGATTGAATATACATAAAAATTGTTGCTCATTCTATGTAACTCCTAAGCTTATACTCAAACCACCGTGCAGATGGTGATGAACTCCTCCTTCAGGGAGGCACCACCAACCAAGAAACCATCAATGTCTTCTTTCGTAGCCAATTCAGCGCAGTTTTTGCCATTGACGGACCCTGTTTACACGAATCGTGAGCCGCCGACCATCAAGAGAGTGTTCTTGTAAGTACACACCTCCGTAAATGATTCTGGTGGCCGCTGCAACATCTTGAGACACGTTCTTGCCAAGCCATTGGCGAAGGTCGTCGTGAACCTCCTGCGCCTGTTCAGGGGTAGCCACCTTTCCGGTGCCGATAGCCCAAACGGGCTCATAGGCAACCACAACGTTGGTCCACTCAGCAGGAGTGAGCGGATCGACGATTGCTTTGAGCTGGCGCTGGCACACAGCCATGGTTTGGCCTGCCTCACGCTCCTCGCCCTTCTCACCAATGCAGGCGATCACCTTAAGACCGCTGGTGAGGGCAACTTTAACCTTCTTGCCAACCAACTGAGGAACGCCTCGTTAGAAAACTGATAAGTATTGTAAAAAGGCCGCACTACGCGACATCTTACCTCATCCGATTCTTTGAAGATTTCTCTGCGTTCAGAGTGACCGAGGATGGCCCATTCAACGTCAAGATCCTTCAACATATCCGCACTGAAATCTCGGACTACGGTCAGTCTGCCGTCACATCGTGTCGTAGAAGAATCGACGCAACCCTTACCTAATTTCACCGGTGTAGGCACCACTCTTTTCTGTCCAAATATTTTGCGCAGACACGCCAACCTCCTTCCGCACGCTCTGGCGGACGAGGTCGAGGTAGGGAGCAGGCGGGGCGACGACCACCTCTATTGCACACATCAGAATTACACACCCGCAAAAATATAAACCTGGGCATGCGAAGTACACGAACATACCGGCGTTGCCGAACTGAGCGTTGTTCAAGGCCTTGGTCAAAGTGGCAACCAGGGCCTTGGAGCCGTTCATCTTCCAGTTACCCCCAACCTATGTTACGCCGTTAACAGAGAGCGCAGGACCTTTGAGCGGCAAATGCTTGCAACTTACAAAGAATTTGCGACCCATTTTGAAAGATAGTAGCCCAGAAGATGTGAAGAGTGATGCCTGATGAAGCGGAGAGTTTCGCGTCTCCCCTGTCTCCCATCGCCCATCGCGTGTTACCATAGCGATTCCATTTGACCAAATTGGCACAAATTGAGTAACAGAGCTGCTTGGGTCGTGTTCACTCTCACCTCCCATCTTCTCCAGCACCATTACCCGCTTCCACCATTATGGCGCCGTTGGTTCTCGACGCAAAACCTTTTCATAAAAGGGCAGACGCCCTCATGCGAGCATGGAAGGTAAAAAGGATTCCTCTCAATTGAATCGCTGGCTGGAAACTGGCGTGTCCGGTCCCCCGGACAGAGTCGACCTTCACAACGTTTTCAATTGAGTAGGCTTCACCACAGGAGTTTGGATCGGCCGACGTTCTGCTCTTTATTATGGGGTCTGCAGATGATGATATCATCAACACTAAGGCGACCCTTCTCCATGTGAGTCTCCTGCTTTCCAGCTGACTGCGCAATGGGTAGGGTATCTAACATGCCCCAGACCTGGCTCCTCGGCTATGAGTTCCCTGATACGTTATTAATGGTGACTAAAGACAAATGGGTCTTCATGACGACTTCAAAAAAAGGTTTGGACTTTGCATGGTTGGGACACATTGTGGACCTACCTCATACTTATCTGCGGCTAGGCACGATTCTGGAGGGTTTGCGAAAGGGGGCGAATGGGGAAGTGACTTTGGAAATCCTGAAGCGAACGAAGGATCCAGCTCATAACAAGGATTTGTTTGCCCAAGTTCTCAAAAACATAAAACCGGATGTGAGTGTTTGCATGGCATAGCCGTCAGCCATTTGCATTGAACTCCCGTTTTTTAACGCATTTCGATACTCCAAGGCACGGGTGGGAATTTTTGCCAAAGATAGGTTTCAGGGGAAGATTATTGATGAGTGGAAAGAGGCACGAAAAACAGCGACATTTGTTGAAGTGGATGTGTCATCGGGAGTTCAGATAGCAATGGCGGTGAAAGATGAAGAGGAATTGGTGAGAGCTGGCCTGACAATTTCCGGTGCGAAAAGCTCCGTTGACCGTGGAACTTTGTAGCGAATCGTCCGTACGGCGTGCAAGCTTTCCGATGCTGTGATGACGAGGGTGTTCGTCCCGGAGATGACAACGATTATGGACGAAGAGAGAAAGGTCAAACATAGTGCTCTCGCCAGTAAACTCGAAAATTATGTGGCAGAACCGCATCTTCAATCAAAGTTGAAAGTCACGGGCGATGTAAGTCTCATGTTGCATCTTCTTGTGCTGAGACCCGTTCTCTAATCTTGAGATTCCTTGAAGATTGCTTGGGAACAAGTAGAGTGGTGTTACCAGCCGATCATACAAAGTGGTGGGAAGTATGATTTGAGACCGAGCGCAACAACGAATAGTGAGAACATGCACGAAGGGATAATAGTTTGCTCGATTGGCGTGCGGTACAAGTCATACTGTTCGAACGTCGCTCGCACGTACTTGATGAATCCCGTCAAGGTAAGTCACAGTTTACGCCCTTCTCATGAAACTCAGCGGCTCAACGAGTGGCCGACAGTCCCAAGAAGACAACTATCGGTTTCTCTTGAAACTGCAAGAGCATGTCTTACAATCTATCAAGGATGGCGTAAAATGCAATGAGGTCTATAATAATGCCCTCAGCTATATTGAGAGCAACAGGCCGGATTTAAAGGACAATTTTCTCAAAAATGTCGGATTTGGGGTAAGTCTGTCTCACTCCAAACTCTTCAATCTGATCGCACCCTAATCTCTCCTGACTTTTACAAGATTGGTCTGGACTATCGGGAATCGCAATACGTCCTTTCCGCCAAAAACGAGGCAGAGCTCAAGTCTGGCATGATCCTGAATGTCTTAATTGGGTTTCAAAATTTAGAGAAACCAGGGGGAAGCGACGCACGTAGTAAAACGTACATCGCGAATGTCAATCAACCGTTGACGCTGTAGGTTTTAACTCTTCTCTCTCAGATATGCACTCCAGCTGGGGGATATTGTCAGAGTGACCGATGGCGCGCCCACGCTACTGACAGAATCGAAAAAGGCGGAGAACGATGTCAGTTTCGAGTTCAAAGACGAAGATGAGGAACCGGTGGAGAAGGTGGAAGTGAAAAAGGAGCGTGCCAATGGCAATGGCAAAGCACCCCCGGCTCCCCAAGGAAGGAGAACAGCGCTGGATAAAAAACTGCGTGATGAATCGGTGCGTTTCTTCGGCCTCGAAGAAGCTTGAGTTGATGACTGATCGATTCTTCCAGGAACGGCTGTCGAACGAGCAAAGACGTAGGGAGCATCAAAAAATGCTGGCAAGACAAAAGCAGGAAGAGGGACTGAAAAGGTTCAGCAACGGAACCGGCGGGGGACCAAGCACCGAGAAGGCCGCTTTCAAAAAGTACGAAAGTTACAAGAAAGAGGCGTTGCTGCCGAGAAACGTCGGCGACATGCAGGTACATCCCAGTTTGGTGGTTATGTCCAAAATTCATCACTTATCACATACGATGCACGACAGATAATCGTGGACAGACGCAATGATTCTATCATCTTGCCGATTTACGGAATGGCAGTTCCGTTCCACGTTTCATGTCTCAAAAATGTTACAAAGCAAGATGAGCAAGATCACGTGTACTTGAGATTCAATTTCATTACTCCCGGACAATCAACCGGCAAAAAGGAGCCTGCACTGGTATCGTATACATGCTAAGTAATACATGCTAACTGAACCGCAGTAATCGTGAATCGCTTTCCGATTTCGTTTTTTTCCCTATTTCGCAGCCTTACGAAGATCCGAATGCGACATTCGTTCGTGCGCTCTCTTTTCGGAGTACGGACTCCTTCCGGTTCAATGAGATCTATAAGGAAATCAATGACCTCAAAAAGGACTTGACAAAGCGGTAAGTGTCCAGATGGTGGAGGGCTGGAGCATCTATGTTTGCTCATTTTGCTCCTAGGGAAGCGGAGCGCAAGGAAATGGCTGATTTGGTTGAGCAAGACAAGCTTGTTGAAATTAAAGGTTGGCATCCAATTTTCGGGGTCAACGCAGTCCATTTTGGCTGACAATGGCTTTTAGGTCGGCGGCCAATACGCTTGCAGGAAGTTTTCATGCGGCCACAGTTGGAAAGCAAGAGAGCATCTGGTGATCTTGAAATTCACTCAAATGGGCTTCGCTACCAGTCTCAACGTTCCGATCAGAGAGTTGGTGAGGTGGCCCGAATTGTTTCGTGACTGAAGCATTCGTGCATCCTAACTCAGACGGAATTTTCAGATATCTTGTTTTCGAACATCAAGCACCTGTTCTTCCAGCCCTGTGACAGCGAGCTGATTGTCATCCTTCATATACATTTGAGAAATCCCATCATGATTGGGAAGAAGAAGACGAAGGTGCTACAGGGCGAAGTGCACTCTGATCATTGCATACTCCGCTCTAAATCAGTCTTTCCCTTCAGGATGTCCAATTGTACCGCGACGTTACCGATGCTACTTTCGATGAGACCGTCAGCCGCGGACGGAGGCAGGCTCTGTATGGCGATGAGGACGAGTTGGCTCAAGAACAAGAAGAGCGAAAACGGCGTCAACAACTGAACAGAGAGTTCCAACAATTTGCGGATAAGATCAAGGATGCTGTGAGTCACAGTCCAGTGTGAAATCGAATGTGGGCACCGCTAACCGTCGTCCTCAACAGAGTAGGAATGAAGTTGATGTGGATGTACCCTTCCGCGACCTTGGCTTTATGGGCGTGCCTAGCCGACAATTGGTCCTTCTGCAGCCCACCACCGACTGTTTAGTTCATCTTACAGACGTGCCTTTTCTTGTCATAACATTAAGCGAAGTGGAAATCGCGCACCTCGAGCGTGTCCAGGTGAGTTGGTTACCTCCGGACTTATCACGATCGTATGTAGGCTCAACGCGGAAGTCCATTTTAGTTTGGCTTGAAGAACTTCGACCTGGTGTTTGTGTTCAAAGACTTCACTAGAAATCCTGTTCACATCAATACCATACCAGTAAAGCAATTGGACCATATAAAGGATTGGCTAGAGTAAGCTCCTACCACCTGAACCTGTGATTCCGATGCATGAGCTGACTATCTCAATTCATTCCAGTTCTGTTGACATTCCCTTCAGTGAAGGACCGGTCAACTTGAGCTGGAATACTATTATGAAAACGATTAACGAGGATCCCGCCGCGTTCTTTGCAAATGATGGATGGAGCTTTTTGCAACCGGGCAGTGATGGGGAAAGTAGCGAAGAGGATGTTAGTGAATACGAGATGTCCGAGAGCGAATTTGGAGGGAGCGAGGTAGGCTTCAGGCGTACAGCCACGCTTGCGTTAGGCTGGAATCGATTTGTTAATGAAATGCTGCGGCGCTACAGAGTGACAGCGAAGACGACTACAGTTCCGATAGTGGCGCCTCTGAATCTGCTTCCGATTTTTCGGGGGAGTCCGATGCTTCCGGCGAAGACTGGGACGAGTTGGAGCGGAGAGCTGCGAAGGTAGTTTTTGGTTGGAAATACTGCGCTCGTTAGAAATACTGAAAGAGTGATATCCTAACCCATCGTTCAGACGGATCAAAAAGTTCGGGATCGGGAAGGAGGAGGACCGAAGAAGCGGAGAGACGACTCCGATGATGACCGCCCGTCCAAAAAGAGCAAGTCTAGGCGGTGAACGGTGGTTGCTGTAATTTCTAAGATTGTTTCGACGTTGGGAATACAGCAAAGATAGTTCATGTCGTTAGCCTTGTCGAGGAAAATACGCGCTTCATCCGTTGCATTGTCCCACTGGAATGTAGTCGGAGTCGAACCTTACTCAGACATTCACCCGGTATCCAAATTTATTACAGAATGTTGTTTCAATGTACAAAGGCTTCGTTTGCTTCATCGGCAGCTATCGTCCACCTGCACTCCCGCTTGACTTTCTGGACCCCGTACTATCATGCGAGCTGGCCACGCTGCTAGCAGAGCCCGAGCGGGCGACGCGTCGCACTCGTCCACCGCCTGTGATTGGGCCTCGAGAGGATGGTGCCGGTGCTGGGGAAGGAATGATCGTGGGACCTGTTGGAAGCGGGGGTAGGTTTACCGCAGCTGTCCAAAGTGGAATATTCACGTTAAATTTCCTCAATGTGGTGAGTGAAGAGGTCATGGTAATTTACCGTTGAGATTGGTTGTTGACAGCCGTGTCGGAGTTGCGCGTCCCCCGGGAGACCGTATTCCTGCCGGACCACCGATCCGAGATACGCTTCTTGAGGAGGTTGTGCTCCCTCGTCGGCTGCTGGCTCCTGACCCCGCGCTTCCGGCATCGCTGGCATCATCACGGATGCTATCAGCCCGTGACGGAACACGAGAGATTGGGCGGGAGGCAGGTTGAACACCACGCTATGCAGGAGACAAACCGTTGATGACTGTCCAAACGCCACTGTCTATGATAACCCACAGCAGCAGGTGCACATACCTCGTCGAGAAGCTGCTGTACCCTCGCCCCAACGTCTGGCCACCGTTCTCCAACTCTCCCTACCTCCCCCAACACCAGGTTTCCCACTTCCTTCAATGCCCTCACCCCAAAATCTACCTCCTCCAACGTCTCTCTGCCACCTTTCCTAACTTCCTTCTGCAGCTTTGCTATTCCCCGGAGAGCCCTATTACGCTTCTCTTCCTGGTCAGACACCTCCTTTTGCATGGCCGCAAGTTTGAGTTGAAGTGTGGAGAGCGATTGCATTTGCGCAGCTTCAGCGGCGGACGTATTGTGGAAAGTACGCTCTAGGTCGAGGAGATTTGTTTGCAGGGTTTGGATCTCGGCGCGTTTCTGTTTGTAGCGTTCCATTGCTTGGCGGTATTGCTGAGAATACACGAATAAAACGGACAAACCCATCAGGGGGCGAGTGATTTCATCGGAAAAGTGAATTCCAATCCTCACCTGTGCCAACATTTCCTTATGCTGAACATCCTTGCTGTTCAACTCTTGCCTGTAGAGACTGAAAACGGACCACAAGGTCAGTATTAGCAGTATTACCAATTTGCCTCGGAGACATGAAAATCTGAATAGATTGGCAATCGTCACATACTTCATTCGATACTCTTCATTTCTCGAATTCATTATTCGCAGCGTGTTTTCCAGTGCCCTACACTCCTTTTCGCATTTTCTGATGTTCTCATCCAGCTCGTCACCCTCCCTCTGCAGTTCCTCTCGCCTCTGCGCAGCCTTGATAACATAATACGCCTGACTATGCTCTTCCCCTTCTCCCGCATTCTCCCCGTCTTCTGTAGGTGCAAACTGGGTCATAAGAATCTCATATCGGCGTTTCAGTTTCTCAACCTTGGACACCCGGTCGCGCAACTCTGCGCACGCTGAGTGTCGCTCTTCTTCAGAGGCTTTGTGAGCCAGCCGGAGCATAGAGGAATGTAGACCGAGGGCGTGGGTGCGCTCTTGGAGAGCGAGGTGGAGTTGCGTTTGGCGGGTTTCAAGGGATAAGACCTGATTTCAAAAATGTCAACTCGGAAAATTGGCCTGAATGGGATGGAAACCCACGTTGCCTGCGAACCCTCACCTCGTCGGCCCTTGCATTCAAAAACCCTCTCAATTTCCTTAACTCGAGCCTCAAAATGTTCTCCTCCACCATCAACTCCTCCTTCTCCCGAATTTTGGACGCAAGCTGATGTGACTGAATGAACCGACAGAAAATCCATTCTTAGTCCTTCATAAAACAGAAACACAACCGAACTCTTCATTTACCGCGCTATCATTGTACAAGTTTAGTTCATCGATCGTAGCAATTACAGTGTCCTTTTCCTTCTGCAGATTCTCCATTGTACGTTTTGATTGCCTGCGCAGCGGAAAACATGAGTAACCCCATCTGCAATTGCCACTCCTTATGGGCTGAAATCCAAATGGAATCCTCACCGCAGATCATCCTGCGACTTTTTAAGCTGGGAATTGAGCAACGTATATCTCTTTGTTTGCTCCTCCAATTGACTGTTCAGGTCTTCAATCTTTTTGACCAGAATTTCCTTCTCTTCGTCTGTGCGATCCCCCTGATAAAGATGATACGGACAGTGTTGAAGACGCGGTGTGGTGAAGAATGCCGGACCTAATATTATTTACCTGGGCACGGCGAACTTTCCTCTCCAATTGCTGAATCTGGAATTCTTGTGCATAGAGAAGTGCTTGCTGCTTCAAAGCTTCTTGATCGAGCCTTCAGCAAAAAGGAGGAAAAGGCGTTCACCATCGATTCGGTATCCGATGCGCAGTCAATTGCATCATGGTCGTTACCTGTGAATTTTGCTTTTCAGATTTTTCAAGGCCGCTTCTCCGCCGGCAATTTCAGCGCTCAGGTTCTTCTCCTCTTGTTTCATCCGGAAGAGATCTTGGCTTCTCTTGAACTCTGTGGAGTGTTTCTATTAGGAAGGGGGTCAGGGCCGCGGTACCCAAATAGAACTTTTCACTTACGCGCTTCCCGCAAAATCTTGAGTTCCCGATCGAGTTCCTTATTCCTCAACTCTTCCTGCTTCAAGATCTCTTGCAACTACACTCCCCAAACAAATCCGTCAGGACATGCTCAGGGCGCGCTGGTTACGAACGCGCCTCCCATTTTCTCCAGCATTCATACCTCCTGCGCCTTCGCCTCCATGCTCATTGTCTCGTCCATGACAAAACCCAACTTTTCCTTCATGTTTGCTCGATTCGCCCGCTCCTTTTCCAGCTGCGCTTGCTTTTCCTGCAGGTCGCCTTTCAGATTGACAATTTCGCTACGTTTATTGACCAGGTCGGTTGCGGCTGGGAGGATAATGAAAAGACCGTAATTCGTTTAATGGCTAGAAACAGATGGGAAGTCGTGCAGGGGGAAATACTTTTATTGAGCGTGTTGCGAAGAACTTCAACTTCATCTTGGAATTGCGCTAAGCTGGCGTTTGCTTCGCTTTGTTCGAGACTGGTGGAGTATGCTGCGTCAGTTCAATTGCAGAGCATCAGGGGGCGCGAGACCTTCCCACCATTCCAGCTTTAGTCTTCCTGCACAATTGGCTTACTCACCGAAACTTGCTCACACTTCGATCACACATGCTAATCCTCTTTTCAGTTTCTGCATTGGCGGCATGCTGCTGATCCAGAAACTGCTGCTTTTCATCAATCACCGATTGTTTTTGCTTAATTTCTTCCTGTTAGAGCCGATAAGGGCGCGGGCATAGCATGCAAAGAGCCGATCGATGTTAATCCCTGGTCCTGCTTCCAGAGGCCGCGAAGGAGTCAACTGGCATCCGACCTTGGTATTGTAGTACCTCCCCTGCGCGTTCACAATCTCTGCATCACGCTTATGCATGGTAGCAATAGCCGACTCCCATTGTGCGATGAGCTCTTGGCGTTCGTTGTGCAGACTTTTGAAAGCCTCGGTAGTTTTGTCAAGTTCTATTTGCGCTACTTGCGTTTCTGTTACCTGCGAATGGGTCATTCGACGACAGCAGTCAAGGGTTAATCAAAACGTCTCACAACGAACCGCATTTCCTGGGTCATGAGTGCGCCATACCTCCGCGCTCAACGTTGCCTTTTTCTTGTTGACTTCCACCATCAGCTTTTCGATCCCCAAAGACAGCTCCTTGATTTTGGCGTCATCTTCCTTGCTGTACTTCAGCAGGGCCAGGTTGTCCTCCTCCTTTTCAGCTTCGACGCGGAGCCACTCGTCCAGCTCTTCCTTTTCCAATTTCAACTCGGTGCGGACGGCATCGATGCGTTCGTTCCCCCTGTAAATGTTGTTTTGCAGAGTGTTCAGCTAAGGGTGTTTAAAAAACGGCGGAAAGATGGTGAGCGTCCCGGCCTACGTGATGGAAACATGAACAGCGGTACTGAAGGTTCAATAAATCAATCTCACATGATCTGTGATATGCGCAATATCTTTCTCCATGCGCTTGATTTCCAGTGCAAGTCGTCCCGCCTCGCGTTCCGCAAGTTGCTTGAAATGGTCCTCCGTTTCGATTTGGCGACTTTTCGCATCGTGCAACGCCTTGGAAGGATGCAAAAGAGACAAATAAGAGAGCAGAACGGAGAGCGTAGTACAGTGAGCCATTGGCTTCTTTTGTAACATGATTCAACCAATGTACAGTGTGCTTGGAGGTATTACCTGAGTGTGCGCGAGTTCCTGCTGTACATTTTTCATATGCACCGTCATGGAACTTCCTCTGGACGCATTATCATCGAGCACGGCCAGCAAATTACTCAATTTCTCTTCAGCGTCTCGAATCTGTCAACCACATCGTTTTGAGCGACATTTAAACATCTCTTCTTTTGAGTACCAGGGTCGCACCTCCTTGCTGAGAGCCTTATTCTCCTCATTTGCGAACGGAGGAAGGGAATGTACGTGGAGGTTATCATCGAAGCTCAACATGATTTGGGGAAGGCTAAGATGCCTGAGATGGCACGCTATGGGGGGATTTGGAGGAGGAACTATATGAAAAAGATATGGTAGATCTAATGCCGGGCAAGGACTTGCGGCTTAAGTAACGCGACAGGGTGTCCAAATTTACGGACGGTGCAAATTGATGAATTTTAATAAAAGGGCACGACTACGGAGTCAATGATTTACATTTCTAACGTGCTGATAATCGTCCTGTTGCAAATAATGCCCCAATCCTCCATTCTTAAATTTGTGAATATTACGTTGATCACCTTCTCCCACCTTTGAACCTACTATTACGAGTTTCTCTCACCCCGCTCGATAGTCCGTCGGGTGCAAATTCGTAGCCGCTCGAATCATTTAGCTACATTCGCTGTAATGAACTAACAGCGGATGCGAAGGAGACAGGTAGTAAAGGTCTCGCCGGTGCCCAAATTGTGGAGAGTATGTCGGATACCATGCTGGATACCATGGACACCGATTGCTGTGCTTGACCAGCGCCTCATCCGCCAGCCGCCTTCTTACACTTCAGCAAAAAATTGGGTTCTGTGGGTGTGAACATTAGGTTTTGGTTGGAACGAACATAACGAGCGCAATGGAAGTGAGTGTTTGCAGTGTGACGAACACATCCCAGCGAATGTCACCTTACGTCTATTGGGGAAAAGGACACCGCAATGCTCGATGCGGAAGGTGATACTTCCTTCAAACCTGGGGATAAAGTGTGGGCAAAGCTCAAGGGGTTTCCTTGGTGGCCTGGTCGAGTAAGTCAAAACTGTTCTTTTTGCTCTCTTAGGATGTATGGAGTCAAATGTAAATTTTGCTTCGTGGTAGATTGAAGACGAGAGCAATTTGGCGGAGGATATCATTAAACAAAGACCGTCGAGTTCCAAGAATCTTACAGTGTATTACCATGGTTCGAGGGATTAGTACGTCGAAATTCTTGTTGTAATTCAGCGATAGGCACTTCGGAGATAACATAACTCTATGCTCGCAGCGGTTTTTTTGCTCCCGAAGAACTCAAGCCGTTTGATAAACATTACAATGAGTATGCGACGAAAAGTAAAGCGGCAGGATTCAAACAGGCGTTGGCGGAAGCGCTCGATCCATCGATCGTTGAGCGGGAACTAGAGGAGGCCAAAGCAGCGGAAAGCGAGACTCGGAAGTCAAGCACTTCCAGCAAAAAAGGCACGCGCAGTGCTTCAGGCAGCACCGCGAACAATGGGAATCCTCGTACGAAGCCTTCAGAGTCTGGGGAGGAAGCTTCCCGTTCCAAAACAAAGAAGCGCTTGCGCTGCCGCCCCAGGGGCATCACCGATTTACCCCTCGAATTACTCGAACAAATCGTTTCTCATGTTCCGATCCCCGACATCTTCCGCTTGCCGGACGTATCAAATAAATTCGAAAAGGCAACAAGACGTTTCCTGTCTCTCACTTCTCCCAAAATGGTCTCCCACTTTCGTGAGAGATTTCACCTCCACATCAGTGTCCAAACGGATATAGATGAGGACTATGAATTTCAAGCTTTACGGGCACACGTGTTCCCTAAACTCAGGGCTAAGTGTAAGGTGTCGGCAGAGGAAATGAGATTGTTCAAGCTAGACAATCTTTTGGAGCAATACGGGTCACTTGAGGAGGTGATGGAGTATATGGGTTTCGACGACGAGGAGGAACTAAATGAGTACCTTGACAGCTTGGATCAAGACGACGAGAAGCTGATGGAAGAGGGAATTCGTGAGCCCATTAATTACTACATGGATTGGATGGTCATCAACGGCTACGGTGACAACTGGGGCTGGATGAGAGATTTCGTGTGGACGTTGGGTACAACCAGGAAGGAAGGCGACTGGTTTGTTTTTCGCTGCACAGATGATGTTGTGCCATTTGGCATCGGGTTTGAAAACGTGCATGTGGGGGTCACAGGGTGCCTCAAAGAAGGGGGATGTACGGGTCGTTCCCAGGGATTTACCGATTCGGCGGTGCTATTCAGGAGAAGCCGTCCAAGTTTACCATCATGAAATCCGTGCAGTTGAGCGTTGATACGGCTGATTATGATGAGAACGAGGCTGATGAGAACGCATCTGACGACTCCGGCCGTCCCGACGTTGCCGTATCTACAATTGACGACGAAAATTATTCCATCACCTACCGTATCGAAGATGAGGTTTGCGACGGTGTCTCGGAAATATCCTTCCCCTCGGTCAAAATCCCCGTCTCCCTCGTTCAGGAAAGTGCCCTCGCCCACTGGAAGAGCGTCTTCAACGAATGGAAGGCAGCCAGAGAGCGCAGAATTGCAAAAGAGCGACGCGATAAATTGTGGAATGAGGTTGCCGCGCCGTTTGTTGACCCGTACAATCGCGTGTTTGATGATTCCCAGAACAAGCATTTGCAGTTCAAGTGCGCTACTGAGGGCCACCACAAAAGAAAGCAGTGGCGGGAGATTTTGCACCATCTCAAGGAAAATCATTTGAACAAACGCACGCAGCCCTCAGAGTATGAGAAACTTCTCCCTGAGATAATCACTGTTGTGGATCCACTGATAGGCGAGGTAAGCAGAAATTTCAACTCTGCTTCTCGCGTTTTTTAGGTTTTGTTAACTTCTGCGTGTTTTAAGTTCCCGATGCCCGTCCCTGAAGACCTCAGCACCTTCATCGCAACCCTCAGGCAAAAGCGGCGTGAAGAAGAAACCCGTCGGGAAACTGAGCGCAAATTGAAAGAAGAGGAACGCGAGAGACAGCGCAAATTGAAACAAGAACAACGCGAGAGACAGCGGAAAGAGGACGAAGCCCGTCGCAAAACCGAACGAGAAGAACGCGAGAGACTGTGGAATCAGGTCGCCATGCCATTCATTCGACCGTACGGTGTGGTGTTCAAAGGGCAATATAATTTGAAGTTCACGTGTATCAAGAAAAAGGGTGTTGGTTGCGAACATATGGCGACAGGCGTGAACTGGGATAAGCTGTTGGCGAATCTCAAGGCTTGCCATCTTGATGAGTGCACCAAGGCGACGGAGGGGAACGAGAACCCGATGCCTTCCATTTTTTGTTTCATTGATAGGGAAGGGAAACAGGTGAGTTCCCCCCACACTTCCTCCTCCTGTCTTCACCTTCTTCACCTTCTGCCACTTTCGGCTCACCCCACATCCCCTTCAAAGATTACCCTCCCTGCCCCAGCATCCCTCCCATCCTGGCTCGTAGGGCACCGCATAGCCCTCGAACCACCACCCCTCCACCCACAAAAACGCGAGAAACTGTGGAATAAGGTCGCCATGCCATTCATTCGACCGTACGATGCGGTGTTCAACGAGCGAAATGATTTGAAGTTCACGTGCCTCAAGAAAGATGTTAAAAATTGCAAGCATATGAAGGCGGGCGTGAACTGGGAAAAGCTGTTGAAGAATCTCAAGACTTACCATCTTGTTGAATGCACCAAGGTGACACAGGGGAATGAGAACCCGATGCCGTCCATTTTCAGTATCATCGATAAAAAAGGGAAGCAGGTGAGTGCACCCTAAACTTTCCCCTCCTGTTTGTCTTTGTCTTCACTGTCTGCGGCTTTCGACTCACCCCATACCCCTTTCAAAGCTCACCCTCCCTGCCCCTAAAGACC